>ML677360.1:4246314-4268893 GCA_007922305.1 Dermatemys mawii | reverse complement strand
CTTACTGTATGTTCCACTCTGTGCATCTGATGAAGTGGGTTCTAGCCCATGAAAGCTTATGCCCAAATCAATTGGTTAGTCTCTAAGGTGCCACAAATACTCCTCTTTCTTTATGCTGTGTGTTTCCATAAGAGAGACTCTCCCACTTGCAAACTGTCCCAGCAAGAGTTCCTGAACTGGGCCAGGCCTGGTCACTGAGTATGGTGAGGTTACAGGGGGTCAGGCCTTTGGTTAAGCTCTTTACATGTTTTTATGGCTGCGGTCATGTTCAGGGGGGAACATTTTGGACTGTGGATGTGGCCTTTGATGAGCATCTCTCCGAAGCAAAGCAAACGCTTATAGGGATTGAGCTGACATACCAGAGGCATCTGCTTGGCTTTATTAGTACATCTCAGAGCAAGATGGAGATATTTTTTTTCTTGAACTGGAGACTACAAGAGAATCAAGAAATAGAACAGAATAGAGATGAGGAATAAAAGAACAAGGGAACTGGAAGAAACTCCGAATGACAACAGCAAATGATTCTGTCAACTCCTTGCCAAGAAGCTATGGGAAAAGTGGTCTGAATTTCCGAGAGATGGTATCAATTTACCACTTGGACAGTACAGCTGAAAAGACTGTCAAGGTTAGTTAAGTTAGAAGGCACTTGCATTGCCAATGTCCCCCGGCAGGTTTCCAATGCCACTCTGAGATACATCATATATGACCCCGCTCTCCATTGCTTCCCATTTAAATGGCTCATTCCAGCTCTTTATCCAACCTAGCCATGTTTCACAGAGTTTCCAGTCTCATAAGAAATAATAAATTAAACGAAAGTGAGAGAACGATCAGCAGAAGTGTGATAAAGGAACTCAAACACTTCAGAACTTGGGGGTGACCTTGCAGCCACATTGTCCCATCCTGGGTTTTGCCATTCTCAGTAGGAAGACAATGAACTTAGCTCTGATTCATGAGTCAATGAAAATGGTAATAAATATCAGGGACTGGCAATTTATCCCTCTGCACAGGAAAAACAGTATGTTCATAATTGTTTAACATCCAGGTGTGCTAGTAAAGGAGTCACTGATAAACCTACAATCTAGGAGGCAAATTACCAGTTTGATAGAACATATTAAATATGAGCCAGACACAGAACAATCTTTTCTCTGGATTGGGACAATTAACCCTATAAAAACTCACTCATTTCCCAGAACTGATGGTTTGGCACTAGCTGTTCTCATAGCTGTTCCTATTCAGATGGAGATTTTAGTAAAAATCATGGATAGGTCACCAGCAATGAACAAAGTTCACCAAAGCTGTGACCTGTCCCTGACTTTTACTCAAAACATTGCTGACAAAACAGGGAGGGAGGAGGGGCCAGCACCCTGACCTACCACATGTGGTCCCCCTCCCAGTGGCTGGGAGCTGGGAGGGACCCCTGACTAAGGGGTTAAGAGCTGGAGTGGGGATCCCCTGCTGCCCTGCAGAGCTGAGAATGGGGAGGATCCCCCTTGCTCTGCAGGGCTGGGAGCTGTGGGGGTGGGAGAGCGAGCCACTGCCTGCGGCTGCTGGGTATCCCCACTGCCCAAGTGGCTGGACTGCTGTAGGAAGGCCCCCCTGCTGCCAGCAGTGGCTGGGTTGTTGCAGGGCCCCAGTGTCACGGAGGTCTCAAAAATTATGAAATCCGTGACCTCTGTGAGATACTTGTAGCCTTAATCATGAGCACCCAGAATCAACCCACCGCTGAGCTGAATGAGGGTAATCACTCCTCTCAGCTCTAGTTTGTCTGTCAGCAGATGCAGGATGAAAGCAGCACGTCAGTTCAGGTTTGTTTGGGAACGTTCCTTCACAGATGTATGGTCTAGAAGCTTAGTTTTTCACAAGTGAAAGCTTATATAGTGCAGGAAGAGCTGGATGAAAAATGAAGCGCTGGCGTGGGATCTCCCATCTGATCAAACTAAATGAGTAAAACAGACAAACCAAGAGGCTTTCAGTGAGGGGCTACCCTGCTGATGGAGTCCCAGTTTCTGGGCCTAAACCAATAACCTCTCTAAGGAAAGTATCTGATATCACCTTCTGCAGGGTCTTGTTATTCAAACAATAGATTTTTCTTCTCCAATATTGCAACACCTGTTAAACCAATACAGTTCCTATGGGACTGAGTTAATTAACAGGTAGTGGTAACAGAAAACAAGTTATTCTCATGGAGCGCATTGTGCAAGCATCCGTACATACACCACTGTCTGGCAGCCTGCGCTGCGTGACTGGAGCATGACTTGGATGTCTGGAGGTGTGAAGAGGTGGCCATCCCTGCCACAGCCTGCACAAGTAAAATAGGCCAATTAACCTTTAGGCTGCACCTGGAGGGGAGCCACAGCCTGATAAGCCCAATGGTTGATGATGCCCAGCTCGGGGAGAACTCAAGCAAGACTTATAAAACCAGTGAGCAAGTTACTCCCTAGAATGAGGAGGGGAATTAACTAGGTACACAGAGGAGATCTAGGGGGACAGTAAGCCCTGGGGTCCTGTCTTGGACTACAGACTGGCAAGAACCTGAACCGGTAATCATCATGGGGCCCAGAGGAAGCTCCCATAGTAAACCCAGAAGATAGAAAAGAGAGGTCGGAAAGTGTCCAGGGAAACACCAACAACAGGGTTGGAACTTGAGCAGACTGTGGTTACTGGTCATACGATCCCTGGGCAGGAACATGGAGTAGTGGGCTGGCCTGGGTTCCCCTGCCAGCCACTGGGAAATTGGCATAGACTGGGCAGTGAATTGGAAGACTGAGATGGCAGATAGATTGGTTGGTTGGTGGGCCTTGGCTACCCAAAGGCGGCAGAGACATCAGTCCAGCCAGAGGATTACATGGATTACAGAGGGAGGCGGAAGAGGAGGAAGATAAGAGATTGAGCAATGTTAGGTCCCTTCTACACTGAGTAAAGGTATCAGGATGGGGACTAATATGGTAGCACACAAAATAAAGGATGTTTCAGCCTTTCAGTGTGGATCAGACTGACCCTGGCTTAAACTCTCATGTTGCACCCTTGGACTCTGAGAACTGAGAAGCGCCCGGTAGCTTTTGGCTCCTCACAAGCATTTGGTGTAAACAATCTCCAAGTAAGGTCACCTGTCCTCTCCGGGAGCATTCAGTGCCATGGGCCCTGGATCGGCAGCTGCTCCCCTTCAGCAGAAAAATTGGAGACTCCTGCCCTCTGCTGGTGAACGTCTGACATTGCAGGAATAGACCAGCTCCTCAGACTGAGTGCATGCGCTGTGCAGACCCTTCCATCCCCACCCCTAAGGCATTAGCCAGCCCCCATCACGGTCAGCTGGGGGGACCAGACAGCAAGTGTGAAAAATCAGGATGGGTGTGGGGGTAATAGGAGCCTATATAAGAAAAAGACCTAAAGATCAGGACTGTCCCTCTAAAATCAGGACATATGGTCACCTTACAGTCAGCTCTATAGTCAGGATCTGTGCCCTGCTACATCCACAGGTACTCAGCACAGCAAACTCCAGGGCACATGTCTCAGGGGCTCACCCAGGGCTGCTTCCCATTTGTCTCTCCCTAAATTATAGTAATGGCGATTTATTTTTACAAATGGCCCAGCTTGTGTAGTGCTCTCCAGAATGAACAGACAGATGGCCTGGGCAGTCCGCCCCTAAGCCAGAATTTTCAAGAGAGCTCCACACACACATGTGGAGAGCTCAGCACATCAAAGTACATGATGGGAGCTGAGCTCATCTGAAAATCTGGCCATGCTTGTGGGTGCTGCACCTTTGAAATCTGCCCCCATTTTATATACACAATCACAGGTGATGGAACTTGGGGAACTTGCACCACCACCACCAGCCCCCCTGTATACAATATATAAATGTGAAACCTGCTGTGAATGTAGTATTAAGGATGCACACTCAAAAGGGGGAAGCGAAGTGTGAATGTGCAACCTTAACTCTGCCCCCTTGTACACAATCGGACAGTACTGCCAACTCTTGCTGGCTTATGATGAGATTCACAATATTTATTATTTTTCTTTACAGCACCTGGAGTCAGGTGGTTACATAAAACTCTGGGCTTTCAGTAAAAATGAAGTACGTTTCTACCTTTGTGGTTGTGGAGAAAATGAGCCCCGAATGGCTCAAAAAAACAGGCGACAAAGATTCAAACTTCATTACTTTTTAAGATCTTGTGATTTTTTTTAGCCAGTTTCATGGGTTTTTTTGGGTGGGGGTGGGGAGAGGGGCTGACGCTTAACATTTGAGCCCTTGGGCCTGGCCATGCTGTGTGCAATCAGCCTTACCCACACCTTTCCTGACTGCAGCGTGTTTAACTGAGCAGCCTTAACGTTGCATTCCCAGAGAGCTCCTTTATTTAACTGTCCTAAAGGGGTGAAAAAACAAAGTCTATTTCTCTAGCAGGCAAAGCCCAGCCGCAGGGATAACCTGTGTGTATGGTGACTGCCCAGGCTGAAGGGTGAGCACTGCCTGGGAGTACAATCGGCTAGCTGTATGTTGCCACATCCATATGTATACTTACTCTGTAAAGGTGCAGTTTGAAAAATCCTTTAAGGATTATTTAGAGCCTCAAACCACCTACCCAGTCCTCACAGCCCCTTGCTGCCCCTTCCTCCCCATTTTGGGGGGATTTTCCCCATCCACACTTAGATGGGGAGAAACCGTAAACACGAAATATTATTCAGGGATAAGTTGACAAGCTGACCCCTAACATATACCTGCAAATTCTTACACTAAATTAGTCATCATCTCAGCAGAGTGTATACAGATATTTCTGGTAGTAGTGGATCGTCATTACAGTGGCAGGGGAACTGGAGGAGCAAGTTCCACCTCAGAAACCCATTCCTCAGGCAGCTATCTTTTAATAGTGAGTTCTTAAGTTCTTTTGGCTCCCTGGGCCTTGCTGATCCCCTCCTGCAGCATTTGTACATTTCACTGACATGGGCTGTGCACTGGGGAGTAGGATCTGTCCCCACAAAAGAAGCACAAACCCTGAGTGGTAACTGCTCAGCTCATGAAACCCAAATCAAAAGATACCTCTCTGAGAAATGAGCCAGCACTGTCAGCGTCCCCTTCCAAACACTAATCCACCCATTGGAGGAGTTCCTGGTCTGTTCAGGGACAGTTCCCAAATGGGAAAGGCGCAACTGTGTTCCACATAAATCTTCAGTACAAAGGGGTCACCCAGCTCTATTCAAGGCACTAGCCCAAACCGTAGGAAGTCAGATGCTGGCACATCAGGAAAATCAGAGCAACCCTCTCCCAACTGTGACGCTTTGTACCTTGGGGGAACACTCTGCATCCACATGTTCATCCGTATAATATAATTGTATGGTATCCAATGCAAAATTTGTCATGTCCGGTGTCTTCGGAAGGCTCATGATGCACTGAGTACTGTTATAGTAATATAATAGGTTGTAATTTCATGTCGATAGTTCTGAGGCTGCAAATGTATCCTCATTGCTTAAAACAAGCCCCAGGCAAATCTCTCCAGCAACAAAGGGGCAGTTCACATCTCATCAGGGCATGTATGGGACAAACCCAGCCCAGCTTCACAGGAACAAAGGACACTGGCCTAGGCAGCAACAAAGGATCTGTTGGACTCTCAAGTGAGTCACCCCCCTTCCCTTGGTCAGTTTGGGACTACAATGAGGTAATGCTCCCTTGACTTTGCAGAGAGGGGAGGCAAAGCCAAGAGGGAAGAAAGAACATAGTAAAAGGGAGAGACATTTGCCATGCTCTTCCTCTTTCTTCCACCTCCATCTACAGACACCACCACCAACCAACTAAAGGGGAGAGCTTGGCTGAAGAGAACCAGCCTGCCTGTAGTGAGAAGTATCTAAGTTTGTAAGGGCCCTGAAGGTGTTAAGATGAACTTAGAATGCATTTTACTTTTATTTCATTTGACCAAGTCTGACTTGTTGTGCTTTAACTTATAATCACTTAAAATCTTTCTTTGTAGTTAATAAATTTGTTTGTTTAGTCTACCTGAAGCAGCGTGTTTGGTTTGAAGCATGTCAGAGACAACCCTTGGATAACAAGCATGGTACATATCAATTTTGTTGTTAAATTGACTAACTCATATAAGCTTGCAGCATCTGGCCGGCATAACTGGACACTGCAAGACGGAGGTTCCTAGGGATGTGTCTGGGATCGGAGATATTGACTAGTATCATTCGGATGCACAATCCAAGCAGTGGCTGACCAAAAGTGCTCACTCACGTAGCTGGGAGCAACTTAGATGCTAGAGGCTGTGTGTGAACAGCCCAGGAGTGTGGGTTCTCACAGCAGAGCAGGGTAAAGCTGGCTCCCAGAGTCAAGGATTTGAGTGACCTAGGAAATCACCAGTCTAGATAACACCAGGAAAACATCACTCCCCAACCCAAGCTGGTTTTTTAAATAGCCCTGAGCAGAAATGTTCCCCAGTAGAACCCTCACTGCAGTGATAGAAACCCAGGCAAGCCCTCCCAATTACACAATCAGTAAGTACAAGCTAGACCAAGAGCAAGAACCACTATGCAAACCATGTGTCAGAAGAGATCCTGCACTGTAAGGCATTTTCAGCTCCATTGTTCAAGCCACAGGAAAGACACTTCTCCAAATATCAGAAATGACAAGAAATCTCCCATTAAGCATCCTGGGAAAAATGAGTCAGACAGAAACTAAAGAGACAGGGGAAGCAACCTGCCAGTCAGTTCCTGATGATAAATGGTCACAGTAAAACTCAGCTGTGAAGCACCCTCCTAGACTGAGGTTGAGCCAGAGTTAACAACAGTGGAGACATACCCTAAGAGCCAGGAGTTCTCACTCCTCCAAACTTCCACATGGAACAGCCCTGTAGTGTTGCTAACCCAAGCATTCAAAAATCATGAGACTGGCTTAAAGCAAATACATCTTTTTATTTGCCTGCTGGATTCTGAGCCTTTTAGAGGTCACATTTTCATGAGGGCTAGGAAATTCCTCTTTTTTACATTGAATGCTGCGAGTAACATGTGATCACCTGGCTTTAAGAGAAATACCAAATAGCATGAGTTTCACAATAAACTTGCAAAAGTTGCCAACGGCACCCAACTAGCCAAGTGGGGTTCTTGGTTTGTCTTTTTCTGGCTAGCTCAGGCCCTGCAGGGCTGCAAGCTGGGCGGTGACTGGCTGGTTAGACGGTGGCATTTCTCTTGCGTTCCTTTGATGGCGTGGGTTGGGAAGGTGGCTCAGTCAGAGAAAGCTGGACATGTTGCAGAGAAGGGAATTGTCAGAAGTGCTGGACCCCAGTGATATGGACTGTAGCACTTCAGACAAGGGAGTGTGCAAACCTGTACCAAACAGAGGATTGGCTTAGCTCAGCCAGAGCTAAGAGGGTGGCTTAGCTAGAAGGCAGTGATAGCAAGTTGTATGGGTCCGTGGTGCCCAGGCTCCTGCAAATTCAGGACCTGGGGGATCCAGCTCCACCAAATTTGGGGGCTGGGTCTCTCTCCCAGCCCCTCTTGTTGCCCCAGCACACCTCCCCTGGAGCATCCTCCAGCCCCACCTGCCACCCCCTGTGCGCCTCCCCTGAGTGTTCTTGCTTGCCCTGGGTAGTGGGCGGCTGCCTCCTGCAGCCACATGCTGCGCTGGAGAGGGTCTCCTCTTCCCTGGAGCTCGCTGCTGCTGCTGGCAGGGAGTGGGATGGCGGAGTCCTCTCTAATTTACACTAAATTAGTCATCATCTCAGCAGAGTATATACAGATATTTCTGTAGTACTGGATCATCATTACAGCAGCAGGGGACACCACCCCAGCTCCGGGGAAGCCTATCTGATGCACTACAAACTCCTCATTTCTGGCCCAGCACCCAAACCTCTTCCCATACCCAGCACCCCAAACCCTTCTGCACTTCCTCCTGCACCCTAATCCCCTATCCCAGCCCACACCCCTCCTGCTGCAAAACTCCCTCTCAGAGCCTGCACCCATTCTCCATCCCAGAGCCTACACTCCACACCCAAACTCCATCCCAGAGCTCACATCCTTCCAGTACCCAAACTTCCTCCCAGAGCCTGGGGGGGTGGAGGGGGAAGGAGACGATGACTTGGACCTGTTCTAGGCACCACCAAAATTATACAAACCTGCTGCCCCTGCTAAAAGGATGAATGGAAGAGCTAGGCCCTATTGCAGCTGTATGCAATCAGAGACAGGCCACTGACCCAGCCCAAGGCCTGCATTTCACTGCAGTCTGGTTCCTTCTGTGAGGAGATCCCTGCATTCAGCTACTGAATGAAGCAGCAGCTGCTGTCTCTTCCAAATATGTTGAATCATCCTTGGGTGACAGAGAGCTGATGGTATAAATGGCATATTTACCAGTTTATCAACCAAATCCAAGTCCCGCATCTAATTGCTGCCTGCTCAACAGATCAATCTCACTTTGAAGGTTGATTACATACAACTGGACACCAGGGGGCAGTGTGTTATTACTGATCTGCTTAACATAGGCAGATTGGTGCCTCAGAGGTGTGGTCAATGGTTTGAGCAGCAGACTGGTAGTCAAGACTTCTTGGTTCTCTTCTCGACTCTCACGCTAACTCACTTTGTGAGCTTAGGCAAGGTCCAGATCTTTGAAACACACACCAGCCTTTGCACGGGGTTGACTGATGCGCATAGAGCATCACCTGTGGGTGTGCAAGTCAAGCATGCAGGTGTGCAAACCCCTGACCTACATGTAAGACTTGGGTGTAGCCTGTGTGCAAGCCGGGCACCTGCAGACATGCCCGTGAACTGCTGCAAATGTAATCCTTAACTTCTTTTTGCCTCAATTTTCGTCACCAGTAAAACTGAGTTAAGGAGACTTTCTGCCCACCTGCCGTGTGGGCTGCAGGGATCAAGTCTGTCCGTCCATCGCTGTAAGATCTCCAAAGGGAAGCAACTAAGAAGGGGAAGGAGTAATGAAGGAGTAATGATTTCTGCTGTTCCAGAGAGAGCATGTGTGATGGATGGCAGGAGAGAGCTGCCTTGATTATTACCTATTAGGTTCACTCACTCTGGGGCACCTGGTGTTGGCCACTGTCGGTAGATAGGATACTGGGGTAGATGGACCATTGGTCTGACCCAGTACAGCCATTCTTATGTTCTTATGGACTTCCAGGGTGACTTGCTGGTTTCCCACAGAGGACTTTGCACCTGGGATTTCAGAAATCCCTGTTAAAGTACATGAATCATAGAATATCAGGGTTGGTAGGGACCTCAAGAGGACATCTAGTCCAACCCTCTGCTCAAAGCAGGACTTATCCCCAACTAAATCATCCCAGCCAGACCTTTGTCAAGCCTGACCTTAAAAACCTCTAAGGAAGGAGATTCCATCACATCCCTAGGTAACCCATTCCAGTGCTTCATCACCCTCCTAATGAAAAAGTTTTTCCTAATATCCAACCTAAGCCTCCCCCACTGCAACTTGAGACCATTACTCCTTGTTCTGTCATCTGGTGCCACTGAGAACAGTCTAGTTCCATCCTCTTTGGAACCCCCCTTCAGATAGTTTAAAGCAGCTATCAAATCTCCCCTCAGTCTTCTCTTCTGTAGACTAAACAATCCCAGTTCTCTCAGCCTCTACTCATAAGTCATGCGCTCCAGCCCCCTAATCATTTTTGTTGCTGCTGGATTCTTTCCAGTTTTTCCACATCCTTCTTGTAGTGTGGGGACCCAAACTGGACACCATACTCCAGATGAGACTTCATCAATGCTGAATAGAGCGGAATGATCACATCCCTCGATCTGTTGGCAGTGCTTACCCAAAATGCTGTTAGCCTTCTTGGCAACAAGGGCACACTCTTGACTTATATCCAGCTTTTTGTCCAGTGTAACCCGGCCCCAGGTCTGTTTCTCCAGAACTGCTGCCTAGCCATTTGATTCCTAGATGGACTAGCAGTGCATGGGATTCTTCTATCCTACACGCAGGATTCTGCACTAGTCCTTGTTCAACCTCATCAAATTTCTTTTGGGTCAGTCCTTTAATTTGTCTAGGACACTCTGCATCCCATCCCTACTCTTCAGTGTAGCTACCACTCCTCCCAGTTTAGTGTCATCTGCAAATTTGCTGAGGGTGCAGTCCATGCCATCCTCCTGATGACTAATGAAGATATTGAACATAACCGGCCCAGGACCAACCCATGGGCACTGCTCTTGATACCGGCTGCCAACTAGCTATGGAGCCATTGATCACTACCCATTGAGCCTGATGATCTATCCACTTTATTCTTCCAGCCCATACTTCTTTAACTTGCTGGCAAGAATAGTGTGGGAGACCGTACCAAAAGCTTTGCTAAAGTCAAGGAATAACACATCCACTGCTTTCCTCATTCCCAGAGCCAGTTATCTTGTTATAGAAGGTAATTAGGTTAGTGACTTGCACTTGGCGAATCCATGCTGACTGTTCCTGATCACTTTCCTCTCCTCTAAGTGCTTCAGAATTGATTCCTTGAGGACCTGCTCCATGATTTTTCCAAGGACTGAGGTGAGGCTGACTAGCCTGTAGGTCCCTGGATCCTCCTCCTTCCCCTTTTTAAAGAAGGGGACTACATTTTAAAGATGGGCCTTTTTTCTAGTCATTCAGGACCCCCTCGATTACCATGAGTTTTCAGAGATAATGGCCAATGGCTCTGCAATCACATCCACCAACTCCTTTAGCACCCTTGGATGCAGCGCATCCGGCCCCATGGACTTGTGCTCATCCAGCTTTTCTAAATAGTCCTGAACCACTTCTTTCCCCACAGAGGGCTGGTCATCTCCTCCCCATACAGTGCTGTGCAGTGCAATAGCTGGGAACTGACCTTGTTTGTGAGGACAGAGGCAGAAAAAGCATTAAGTAGATTAGCTTTTTCCACATCCTTCATGACTAAGTTGCCTCCCTCATTCATTAAGGGGCCCAAACTTTCCTTGACTTTCTTCTTGTTGCTAACAGACCTGAAGAAACCCTTCTTGTTACTCTTAACATCTCTTGCTAGCTGCAACTCCAGGTGTGATTTGGCCTTCCTGATTTCACTCCTACATGCCTGAGCAACATTTTTATACTCTTCCCTGGACATTGGTCCAATCTTCCACTTCTTGTAAGCTTCTTTTTTGTGTTTACAATCAGTAAGGATTTAATTGTTAAACCAAGCTAGCCACCTGTTATATTTATTATTCTTTCTACACATCAGGATGATTTGTTTCTGCAACTTCATTAAGACTTCTTTAAAATACAGGCAGCTCTCCTGGACTCTTCTCCCCTCATGTTATTCTCCTAGGGGACCTTGCCCATCAGTTCCCTGAGAGAGTCAAAGCCTGCTTTTCTGAAGTTCATGGGTTGTATTCTGCTGCTCTCCTTTCTTCTTTGTGTCAGGATCCTGAACTCAACCATCACATGGTCGCTGCCTCCCAGGTTCCCATCCACTTTTGCTTCCCCTACTATTTCTTCCCTGTTTGTGAGCAGCAGGTCAAGAAGGCATGCTATCCCTCCCTTCCCATGACCGCAGGCCCCTGCCCCTGTGACTGGCAGTGATCTAGCCAGTACTAACAAATGGATACACGTGCCAGCTGGAGAAACGGTGTGGCTTTGGGCAGAGCATGGAGGGGCTGTAAACTGGCCCATATTTTGAGCACTTTGTTTGGAGCCGACGTTTCCTCTCAGTCTCTCTCTCTCTCAGCTTAAGCTGCAGGTATGCATCTCTGCTCATCTGTGTCCTGATTTCATTTTCCTCCTGCTGCTTGTTTACTGCCTTGGTCCCTTTACCTGTGTCAGGTCCACACTGCCCTAAAGGCCAAGTCTATCTGCCATCGCCATGGAAAGAGCCTGTAGGTCCTATGGAAATGTGAGCAGCTAAGAGAGGCTGCTGGCCCCTGTGGAGTTAGGGCTCTAGAAAGGCTGCCGCAAGCCGGACACTCATCTGCCTGAACAAATCCATTGAAGTAGGGGGTTGCCCTCTCCTATCTTCCACAGGGCCTGGCCCAGCCTCAGCCATTCCTGAAGTCCCCAGGCAATGGCTACCTCTTCCTGACACCGCCCACCTGTCGGTGCCTGGCTGGGGTCTGACTCAGGGGCACGCTGGGGATGGGTCTCTGTCTCCTTCCAGACAGGACTGGATGACCTGTGCAGGGGAAATGAGCCAAACCAAGGCTTTCCTCCAGATGGGAACCAAACCTGCTCTGATGTTCAGAACTGGGCAGTGAATTGCTCCCAACTGCTGTGCCTTCCCTGTGGCAGCAGGGCTGAGTCGCGGCTGCCAGGCAGCTGTTCCCCCTCAGTTATGAGGCGACTCAATAGGGAGGATGTCCAGGAGCCTGAAGACAAGTCGGAGTCTCACAGGCATTGCCAGTATGATCATTTGGCTCTCACCAGTCATGCTCAGCCCAAAGGCCCTCTGGAGTTGAGGCCTCAGAAAGGCCTACAGTGTGGGGAAATTCCTGGGCTCTCCCTCCTCACTCCCGTGAGATGGGCTTCCTTGGGGTGAGAGGTGGGACTTTGGGGTTCTCCACAATGTCCTTCATTTAACCCCTTAGGCCTCACCCTATTTGGCACCAATTGATGCTTACCAGCTCAGGACAGGTTAGCTAGTCGCTTTCAGCATAGGAAAAAGAAGAAGAATTGCAGAGGAAGTCTAGTGCATAAGGGAATGGGTCCTGGGGGGAGCACAGGCAGGGAGGGAATGGCGGACATTAGCTTTGGCCTGCCCAGGAAACGTGCGAGAGCACCAACAGGGCAAGAGGCAGGGTTTGTTTAGGCCCAGTGGATGAGGTGGGTGTGGCTCTGCACATCTGCTCAGGGAGGGAATGCCTGGAGTCCCAGTGATATTGCTGGTAGGCAGGGGACACGATGGTGCAAGAACAGCCTGACACGCAGGAGAACAAGCGTTACTCCCTGGCTTCAGGCTGCAGCAGCATGAAGAGGCTTTGTGCCCTCTGCCCCTTCTGGCCCGTTGCTTTTTAGGGACGTGCTCACCGCTTGGTTTTACGTTAGGAAGTCAGGTCTTCTGCAGCCTGCTCAACTTCATGGACAACTGGAAAAGCTGGACTAAAATTCAGTTAATTTGTGCTTGAAACTAGCCAGTGGTTTAGGCCTTTAGAATTTCTGGTGATGCTTAAGATTGGCTGGTTTTAGACTCATGTTAGCCAGAATTTCATAATGAAGACATCGTACAGACTGGGATGCCTTTGCGTCCTGCCACGTGCATCCCAGTGCCAGGTGGTTTGTACCACAGCAACCCAGAGGGCAAGGGCAGATTTTAGTTATGGGACAGGGTTAGAGTCCATGGTTTGAGACAACTTTTGGGGGTTGGAGGTGGGATGGAGGGTCAAGTGCCCCCCAGACTGGCTTGCCACGAGCAAGGAGGGGGAGGGGCTCTGACTTTCTTTCTCTGTAGCTCCCCCCTGCCACCACCACCACCACAATTGCTGCTCTCCCTGGCAGCTGCATGGGGAGTGGGACAGAACCACTTCTACCTGAGAGAGCCTAGCTGGGAGGCAGCATGCTGGTGGTGGTGGGTTTCCAGCTCGCTTGGCCCCTGTCCCCAGCAGCTAAGCCCAGGTAGGGTGCATGCCACCACTGCTTCCCAGCCAGGCTCTGTCAGGCAGAAGTGGTTTTGTCCTGCTCCCCATGTAGCTGCCAGGGAGAGCGGCTGAAGGTGCTGGGAGAGGGCACCGGGAAAGAAGGATAGACCTTCCCTCTCACCCCCGCAGGTAAAATGAGATGGGGAGAGCACCGTGGCCCTGGGCAGGGCACAGGGCAGGGCATGTGTGTCCTGGGCAGGGAAGACACATCCAGCAGTCCTATGTCCTCCCGCCCCTCCCAGCATGGGGAGGCACAAGTTGACTGTGGTTACAGCCCACATTTTCTGATTGGACAGGATGAGAATATAGGGGTGGGGAATCAGCAGTGGTTTACGGGCCACTTTTTGAGATGTGGTGGGGTAAGAGCCCATTGTTCGGGACTGGACTGCGTTAGAGCCCCCAGTTTGGGATGGGACGGCATTAGAGCTGGCATTGTGGGATGGGATGCGGCAGAGGCCACAGTCTGGGATGGGAGAGACCGACTTACAGCCCACGTTTTGGAATGGATGACGTTAGAGCCTTATTTTAAGACAGGATAGGGTGAGAGCCCCCACTTTGGGATGGGCTGGGATTACAGCCCATGCTCTGCAATGGGATAGGCATTGGACCTGTTGCATTGAAATGAGACATAGCCCAAGCACACATTTGGGTGGGAAGGTAGGATAGCTCACGTTTGAGATGGAACGGGGTAAGAGTCTACAATATGCTAATAGTCTGGGGTGAGATCAGAGGCCACATGTTGGTCGAGGCTGGACTTACAAACCATAGTTTAAAGAGGAGATTGGTTAATGTCCTCATTTGGGGTGGGGCAGTGTTAGGGTTCCTGTTCTGGGCTGTGCTTAGAGCTCACATTTTGGGATGGAACTGTGGTTAGAGCCCCTGTTTTGGCGACTGGCTGTGTGCATTGCTGTGATCTTTCCGCCCCAACTCCTGGTGCCCCCTGTAGATTGCTGACCTCACTAGGCAAGCCTCCAGCAGCTCAGCTCTCTGGCCAAGTCACACAGTCAAAAATGGATGAACCCCTTCCAAGGCACCAAAGGGTTCAATCAACTACCTGATCTCCCAGGGTTCTCATCCCTGTCTCTGGGCCCTTTAAATCTCACCATTTGCTTGAGCTTCTGAATATGCCTGGTCCCCTTCTCAGGGTTAGGCCACTCAGATAGTGGGAGAGCCCAGTCTGCCACTTCTCTGGGCTGCAGTCCAGGGACCCTATGAACAGCAGTTACATGCTGCTCCCTGCAATCCTCTGCTGCTGCTGCTTCCAGTTACAATCTCAGGCCCTCTCACTCCCAGGGCCATTAAACACAGCCCCTGAAGTGCCTGTGTCCAGAAGCAAACTCCTTCTTCACCCCTCCACTCCCAGCCAGGGTCTGAGCCACTCAGCCCCTGCAGCTCCTTTTATCTAAGCCTACTGGGCTCCAACTGGCTGCTTTCAAGAAGCCTCTCTAGGAAGACCTGGAGGACCCACGTCCACTGCTCCTTCCTGCTGTGGGGTGTAGTAGGGGTGCAGAGCCTCAAGACTGGGGTCACAAAGTGCCTGGTGCACCCTGTCCCAGTGGGGTTGAGACACACAGCTCGGGATTTGGGGACTGGGGAGTTGGAGTCCACGGCTTGGGATTTCGGGACTGAGTGGGTCGGGGCCCAGGGCTTGGTATTTGGGGACTGTCTGGATGGGGCCCACGGCTCAGGATTTAGAGTCTGGGTGGGGCCCATGAGTCAGGATTTGGTGGGACCTAAGGCCCATGTTGTATTTGAGGTCTGACACAGACTAAGTGATCGTGTTTCACTGGAATTGTTTCACTATGGGGTAATGCCATTGTTCGTAGGTCTGGCAGATCCTGGAGCTGAGTTCCCATCGAGTATGGATGCTGACATACTGGGCTAGAGCAAACAGATCTGAGGAAGGTTCAGGGGATGCCCCAGTGCTTCCATAGGGAGCTGTGGGCAGGACTGGCTGCCAAGCATCACGCAGTTCTCGTTCTTCCCCTCTGGGTGCATCAATGCTCCCAAAGCTCCATTGAGCAGGAGGGCAGAGCCAGGGGGTACTAGCTTGACTCCAACTCAGGCAAACACATTCCACCGACCTACTTGCCTCCCACCACTTCCTTCCCTCCAGATTAGCCACGGGAGATATATTGGGCTCCTGGTGGCTGGCAGAGGTGACAGCTGCCGTCCTGAGCCATTTAGATCCAAGATGCTGATAGCAGAGATCCGGGGCTCTGTGAACCTGCATGTGTCAAACCCTTTGTGATGATTCATTAATCAGCTCATTTGACCTTGCAGTGTTAGGGGATAAGGCCAATAGCCGCTTGACAATTCCACAGAGACAGTGCCAGGAAGATGAATGGTCCCAGGGGAGAGTCTGTGTGCATAAATGCTGCATTGAGTTTCATCAGCAAAGACTTGGGGACAAACTAATATGGGACAGTGCTTGGCAGAGTCCCCAGGCTGTGGCTGGGATGGCCTTAGCAGGGCACGTGTTGCCTGTGCTCAGAGCAGGACTGCATCTTGTCCCAGTCAGCCCTGGTGCAGAATCTCCACCCATCTGCTCATCTGAGCTGCAAAGTTCTCCCCAGCTGATGGTGCATTGGGCTGAGCTGGTTACGGCAGATCAGTTTCACAGCCAGTGGTACGCAAGGGAACAATGTGGCCAGCATCACCTCCGCTCCCCTTTGGCTGCCCCAACCAATGGATCGGTCTCCCATGCTGCGGCTGGCTGTCCCTCATTTAAACCTCCCCTCCCTCATCTTTTCTGCTGCCCAGACCACTGCTGGCGGGGAGGAGGAGCATTGAGTGTCCTTTGCCCCAGCCCACAGACCCTGCCTAGCACCAGGGCAGGCACTCCCTTTCCACTGAAGTCTAGCTCTTTGCCCAGGATCTTGGAGTGAAAGTTAGTGCTAGACTGGGAGCCCTGGAGCTTGAAGGCCTCTCTCCATGCCTGGCAAGGACAGCATCGGGGCAAGCTTCCCTGCACACTGCCTCCCAGTGCTCTGCAGCATTGCTGTCCCCAGACAGTCAGGTAGCCTGAGGCAGGCCCACCAATGTCATGAGACTGATTTAAAAATCAAGAGGATCAATTTCAGCTCTGCCCTCTTTGCGATCCACCATATTTGCTGGATATTTCTGCTGAACTGATCCATAGTGAAATAGCTAACAATACTGACATTTATGGGTCATCGTTAGACGTCCTAATTAAGACACCAGTGAGATGAATGAGATTGTTCATATCTTACAGAGGTATTTTTTCAGGCTCTCAGCAAACTCAGGTAGACAGGTGGTTTTTGAAAAGTTTATTTCACACCCAGGGGGTGTTGGAAAAAATGAAAAATTAAACCCTGCAGATACTATGGTGCCCTAAGGGGCTTTTATGGCAGCCAGTGGACTGCAGGCCAGGAAGCACTGCCCTCAGGAACAGCGCGTTTGTTAGAGGTTCTGCTTTGCTCTGACACAATGTTAAGAAGATGATGAGAAGACAGAGATTTTAAAGAGATTTTTAATGGCTCTTTTAACAGATTTATTTAGATTTTTCTTTTCTACAGTAACTCAGTGTAAAAAGTCCCAGTTCCATATACAACAGTTTGAACATTTGGAGTAAGAAATCCAGCTCAGGGAGACTGTGTGACACCTAGAATCAGCTCATTTTCTAACACCACAGATAGAGAAACCCCCTAGAAGCTAACCAGAAGGAGAACATTTCAACTGGAATGCTTTACAAATCACAGGAAAAGCCCTGGCCAAAGGCTGGCAGCCCCCAGGTAAATATTTACAGAGGGATCATCTCTTTGGACACATCCCCATGGCAGGGAAAGGGGACCAGATAGCTGAGGCTGTCACATCCTCGCTGAGCAGGGAGAAGGGGCAGCTCCCTGGTAATGGTTACAAATGGGGTTTCTTCTTTCCTCAATGGATCCAGCGCTGGAGTTGTCCTCTTAACTTTGCTGTCAAACAACCCTTCCATCCCCAAATAGAAACCATCTAGCAGCCCCCAGGTATGAGTTATGAAGCAGCCCCAGGGCAAGAGGCAGTTTCCTCCTAGGAAAGGGGTTTTAATTCCCTCCAGGTGTGCCTTTCTGCAGGTGATAAGCCAAGCTCTGTGTGCAGGAAGATGCTCTTGGCACAAGCCTGATTTCCTGGGATGGCCTCAGTCAGCGTTTGCTCAATGTGGGTTCCTAGGAAGAACAGGAAGCATATCCTTCCTCTACAATAAGAAGCAGTCACCGTTTGGCCTATGGCCTAGTATGAGGCATGGCAAAACCCACTGTAATGCGATGGGTAGGGAATGTCTCATTCCCATTGTGTTACCAGTTCTGACTATGATGCAGTCCACAAAAAATACTGAAACTGGTGAGAACAACCCATGTTCCAGAGGCTCAGTCTGAATGAAAATGAAGTTCTTAGTAGAAGCTACGTAGTTTGAGGCAGTTTCTCTGCTGGGTGCAGCAGAGTGGGGGCGCCCGCCAGGAAGCTGGCTACAGCTCCCTGACCCTCTCCTGGCTCTGGCTGCAGGTTAGTGTATCCTGGGGGCTGCTCCAGTGTGTGCCAGCTGGCAGCTGTCCCCAAGGAGCTGAGCACCAGCTGAGCACAGCTGGAGTGCAAGGACACCACCCATTTGCCCTTTATTCCTCCCTGTACTCAGGTAGGAGCTACCTGCTAGCATCTGCCCTCATTTCATTAACCAGCAAGAAGTGTCTCCACATTTGGAGATATTTCGCCAGGTGAGATTTTCATGCAGACAAATTGCTGTGGGCAGAAGGTTGAGGGGGGTCCCAGCAAGCAGGGTTTGAGGGTGTGGATGCTGAGCTCGCATATTGCTTTGGAAGAGTCCCCTGTTGCATTTAAAGTCCTGTCCCCTTGGAAGGACGTGTCTTGCTTGCTGTGCTATGTTGTTTTGGCTGAGGGTTGTTTTCATGGAACAAAATTTCTCTTTGGCCAACCAGACCCGGAGGGACACTGGAAATGCAACATGTGCCTGAGGCTAAATCAGGGTGAGACACCCCTTCCCCCACACTTGCTCCCTATGAAGGGTGCAGCTCACATCCATCTCTCAGCCTGAGCTCCAGGAACTGTGGAAGGGGCTGGGGCTTGTGCTTTTGGGTGTCAGAGCATGGGGAGGCATGGCGGGCTCAGAGGCCCAGGAGAAACACTAAGTCATCAGGGGAGCACCAGTGTGGGAAGCAGCAGGGGGAAGTCAGAGAATTTACCCAGCCCAATCTGGAGCATTATGGAGAAAAGGGATGTTTGGGAAGCTTGGAGCAAAAGGAATGTGGTACCAATCTTCAAGCAAGGGGAAGGAGAGAGATCCTGACAATTACTGTGCTGGAAGGGTAATTTATAAGGGAATAGCCAAGGCCAGAAGGAAGAAGATGGCACTGAGTGGGAGATTACAGGGAGATGCTACTGAGACTACCACAAGGAGAGGGAGCATGCTCACTTCCCAGGCAGGAGCAGAGGACTTCCAGCAGGCACTGCAGAGCCCTTCCTCTCACTACTGCAGCACCAAAGGGGTTATTCAGCCTGCACTGAATTCAAGCTCTGGCCTAGAATTTGGGCTCTGGCCTCTGAGGGGCAATGGAAGAAGAGTTAACAGAGGGCAGAGGCAAGGAGAGAGATGGTTGGAGAGGAGGAAACAAGGGGATCAGGTGGAGAGAGGGTGCACAAGAGCAGGTCACAAAACTGACAGAGTTAGCTGAGGAAGCACGAAATGGTGGGTGAGGAGAAGGGTCATGAAGCAAGACAGATGCATGAGTGGGGTGGGTGTCCTGGAGGAGTGCAACAAGGAAATATGGAGGCGGCATACGAAGCAGTGATGGAGAGAAATGGGGATGCACAAAGGTGATTTAATGAGATGGATAAGAATGAGGGAGGGTTGGAAAGAGTGACGGTGGAACCATTAGGGGTGCTGTTGGGAAGTGGTGGTGATGGAAAGCACAAATGGAGAATCAGGTGGACAGATGGTCAGGAAGAAACATGGGGGTAGGTGGGAAATGAGGAATGTTGAGGGACAAAGATAGAGGGTATGAGAGACACCTGAAGTGGCGAACTCAGTGGGGAATGACAACAGGTTATAAGGAAACCTGGTGGACAAGCCAAGAGGTAGCAATGGTGGGAGCTGAGGAAGCATGGAGGTGTTGTCTTGTGAGGAGCAATTTGGGAGACGAGGAAGCATTGGGACAGCTGGGAGGCAAGGAAACACAGGGGAATGAATAAAGGGGAGAGTTGGTGGCAGCTGAAGAAGCATGAGAGGATGTTGGGGAAGAGAGGGCAGCATGGAGAGAGGTGAGAGATGAAGAAGCACAATAGAATGAAGAAAGGGGAGGGTTGGTGATGGAGGAAGGAGCATGTTGGAGTATCATGGGAAAGATGGCAGGAGATGATAAACATGGGGCAGTCAGAGTGGAGAGACAGTGGGAAATGAGGAAGCCAGCTGGGGTCAGGTGGGAGAGATGGCAGGAAATTAAGTATGAGAGACACCATGAGGGAGAGATGGCAGGGAAAGAGGGAAAAAGGACAGTGTGGGCAGAGCTGGTGGCAGACAAGGAAGCATGAGGGGGTGCCAAGGATGACAGAAGATAATGAAACATAGGGAGGGGTTTAGTGGGGAAGGAAGATGGGAAATGCAGGCACATGGGGGATTGTCAATAGAGAGCAATGGCAGTATATGAGGAGGCACGGAGTGTAAATAAAAGTAGAATGACTGGAGGAGTGAAGAAGCACAAAGCAGAATCAAGGGGGAGTGATGGCAGGACATGAGGAAACACAGAGAGGGCAGGATGGAGAGATGGGGTCATGAGGAAGTATGAGGGGGCATCAAGTGGGAACTATGTCATGAATGGGGGTGGTAGATAGGGAGAAGAGATGGTGAGAAATAAGGAAACATGGGGAGGCCAGAATGGAGAGAAAGCAGGAAATGAGGAAACATGGGGTTGGGAGCTGAGGAAGCATAAGGGGGTCAGTGGAGCATAATGATTGTAGATGATGATACATGAAGAAGAGTCAAGGGGGAGTGATGGTGGGAGTCAGGCAAGAGAGATGGCACCACATGAGAAGCATGGGGGCAAGTCAGTGGGAGAGATGGTAGAAGATGAGAAAACATGGGGTGGTTGAATGTGAGTGATGGAGTGAGATGGGGAAGCAGGAGGTGGGGGGTCAAGACGTGGCCACTTGGGGACATGGAGAAGTTGAATGGGACTTGAGGGGGAGTGATGGAGAAAGATGGAGAAGCCTGAGGAGGAATTGGAGGCAATAATGGGAGATGGGAAAGCAAGAGGAAAAATTGGAGGCAATAGTGGGAGATGGGGAAGCAAGAGGAGGGAATGTGGGTGATGGTGGGAGAGGAGGAAGCACAAGGAGGGAACAGGAGCAATGGTGGGAGATGGGGAAGCACAAGGAGAGAGTAAAGGTGAAGGTGGGAGACACGGAAGCACATGGAGGGAATGGGGTGAGGGTGGGAGATGGGGAAGCACATTGAGGAGGTGAGGGAAAGGATGGGAGATGGGGAGATATGAGGAGGGAGTGAGGGGCAGGATGGGAGATGGGGAAGCACAAGGTGAAAATGGGGGTGAGGGTGGGAGATGGAGAAAAACAAGGTGGGAGTGGAGGCAAGGGTGGGAAACAAGGAAGCAGCAGGAGGAAATAGGGATGAGGATAGGAAATGGGGAAGCACTAGGAGGGAATGGGGGAAAGGATGGGAGATGGAGCAGCACGAGTCAGGAAAGCACGAAGCAGGAGTTGGGGGTATGGTGGTAGATGACGCAAGAGTGGGGATCGAGGGTTAGAGAGAGAGGGGAAAATGTGAGAGGTGGGGGTTGGAGGAGCAAAGGATGGAGATGGGGAAACATGATGGAGGATTTAGTAGGTGGGGGAAGAGGAAGCTCAAGGGCTTCCTTGGGAGCATTGCAGGGAAATGGGGAAGCCCGAGTGTTTGGGGGAGTGATGCAGGGAGATGGATTCAGGATATGGACTGAGGGGGCTAAAAGTTCAGGATATGGACTTAGGGTACTGAGGAAATACAAAGGGGACTTAGGGGAGCAATGCAAAGAGACCAGGTGGCATGGGTGTGTTGAGATGTAATTGGAGAGATATGGGGAACACAGGAAGGGAGACTGCAGGGAGCAATAGAGGAAAACAGAAATACAGGGGATTGGCAGGGAAGAGCTACAGAGGGAGATGAGAGTGGTGGTGATTCGGATAGCGAGATAGGGAGATGAAGCAGCATGAGACAGAATCAAGTGAAAGAGGTGGCAGAAAATGAGGAAGCACAAGGGACAGTTTGGGGGACAGACACTGGCAGGTGAGGGAACATGGCCGGAGGAAAAGGGGAGTGATGGTGGGAGATGAGGGAAGATGAGGGGAGTGAAAGGGAAACAATGGTAGAAGATGAGGGAACATGGGAAGAATGTAAGGGGAGTGTGGTGAGAGATGAGGGAATGTGGGGGTGGTCATTTCAGAATTATTGAGAGAAGATGACGAAGCACAGTGAGGAAGAGATAGCTGCAAATGACAACACATGAAGGGGAGTCGGAGAGAGATGGTGGGAAATTAGAAAACTGAGGTCTTGAGGGTGAGTGACAGAGCAAGACAGTAGCACAACGTGGAGGGGTCGAGGTAATGCCATGTGAGGAGATGGGAAAGGACAGGGTAAATGAGGAGGAGCCATTAAAGACGGGGAAGCCTGGGGAGGGACTGGGAGTGATGGTGGAAGATGGGGAAGCACAAAGGAGTTCAATGGGAAACTTTGGAAGATGAAACATAAGTGGGGATCGAGGCTGAACTGGATGAGACGGGAACAGGAGGTGGAGGTTGAAGTAGCACAAAGGGGACTGTAAGGAATGATGGTGGAAGATGGGATAGCAGGAGGGGGCTGTTGGATGTAATGGTGGGAGATGAGGTAGCAGGATGAAGGAAGTAGGGAGTGATGTTGGGAAAAGGGGTAGCAGGAGGGGATTGTGGGTGTGATAGTGGGAGATGGGGTAGCAGGAGAGGGCTGTAGGGTGTGATGGTGGGAGATGGGGTAGCAGGTGTGGGCTGTAGGGAGTGA
>ML677360.1:4222257-4246304 GCA_007922305.1 Dermatemys mawii | reverse complement strand
TTGGGGTGGCAAGAGTGGGGCTGTAGGAAGTGATGATGGGAGATGGGGAAGTACAAGGGGGTAATGGAAGAAGAGAAAGAAGCACCAGGGGGCACTAAAGGAAATGATGGAGGGTGCAGCAGGTGCAGAGAAGTGAATAGGTATGATGGGGTTACCAGGGACATCAAAAGAAGCTTGTGGGAAGGGCTGGGGCAGAAATGGAGGTAGATGGACGGAGGCCCAGTGCAAGTGTTTGGTGGGAGCTGGGGGCAATGGAAAGGAATGAGTGATCTGGGGAAGTGTATGGTGGCCTGACAGAGTCCCGTGGAAAGAGGCACATGGCTGAGCTGGAGTGAAGCACTGAGAAGAAAGAATATGGGGAAATGGAGGGTGAATTGAAGGGCGAGGGGAGGGCCAGAGGGGGAGAGGAGGGAGGGAGGGGAGGGCCAGGGAGCAATGGAGGAGCATAGAAGGCTGAGGGAGGGGTCTATTGAGCAATGGGGGAGGTGAAGTCATTGGGAGACTAGGGGAAGGGCCAAGGAAGCAGCATGGAGGGCTCTGTCCCTGGTTCACAGCAGGCATGGTGGTAAATCTCCACACTGCTGGGTCTGGTTTCTCTGTGGACCCTGGACTAGGCTGAGCTGGGCTGGGCGATCCAGTAGGCACAGAGCCCACTGGCTATGCAGGGTTGGGATGTGCAGTGCCTTCCCAGCACTTGGTAGGTTCAGATGCATTCTGGGAGCACTGGGTCAAACCCTGGCAGATATTTGGACTCCCAGCATCTGTGGATTTCAAAGGAGTTCAGTGGGAGCTAGTCAGTGACAAAACCCGTTTGAGGCCCTGGTGCTGTGGGGTCTCTGGTGAGCATGTGGGGCAGTACACGCATAGGGGGTGTGTGCAGGTTGGGTGGGGCCCACATTTGCACTGGGCTGTGGTAAAGCTCTACCTGTACATACATGGTTTGCTATTGCGCACTCAGGGCTAGGACCCTCTGTGTCACTCCTGTAACATCCACCCCACCCCCAGAGGTGAGCTGATCTGGGAGTGGGAAGGACACCAAGCACAAACACCTGCCTTGTCACAGCGGTAACCCTGGTGAGTGCATAGTGCCCGCCCCCCAATCTGGGGCCATGGGAACACTCTACCTGGGGCTTTGCTTGGGGGACATGGTCCCTTGGTCCCAGTAGATCAGAGGTGGGCAAACATTTTGCCCTGAGGGCCCCTAGATCAGAGGTGGGCAAACTTTTTGCCCTGAGGGCCACATCTGGGTACGGAAATTGTATGGCGGACCATGATTGCTCACATTAGGGTTGGGGGTGAAGGATCTGGCTGGGGGTACAGTCTCTGGGGTGGGGCCAGAAATTAGTTCAGGCTGTGTTAGGGGGTTCCAGGCTGGGATTGGGGGTGTGAAGGCTCCAGCTGGGGTGTGGGCTCTAGGTTGGAGCTGGGGATGAGGGGTTTGGGGTGCAGGAAGGTGCTCCAGGCTGACCTGACAGAGGGGTTCAGAGAGCAGGGGGATCGGGGCTAGGGCAGGGGGTTGGGGTGTGGGAGGTCAGGGGTGCAGGCTCTGGGCAGTGCTTACATCAAGCGGCTCCCAGAAGCAGTGGCATGTCCTCCCTCCAGTTCCTACATGGAGGTGCAGCCAGGTGGCTCTGTGCGCTGCCTTTGCAGTTGCCAGTGGCCGTGGTTCCCAGCCAATGAGAGCTGTGTCAGTGCCTGCAGACAGCTCCCAGCATAGGAGCCGGAGAGGGGACATGCCACTGCTTCTGGGAACTGTGGGGAGCCACATCACGCCTGAAGCAGGGCAAGCACCAGCCTGCACTCCAGCAGAATCTTGAGGGCCGGATTAAAAAATCTGATGGGCAGCCCATATTTTGCCCACCCCTGTCCTAGATGTAGGGATGCCCCAAGACATGGGACTGGCCAAGGAGCAGCAGCTGGAGAGGATGCAGGTGAGGGCTGAAGGGCTGCTCCATCCAGGAGCACTCATCAAACGTGTGTGCCTGTTTGACTGTGTGTGTGAAGCAGGGTGAATCCTTAGACTGGGGCTGGTTAAGCTTCTGTGACCTAAGCTGAGGCTGGCTCAGGCACACGTTGTGGGAAGTGGCTGCTGGAAGCAGATGGGAAGGGACAGCACCAGGGCTTTCCCAATCCTCAAACCTAGCTCTTGCATGGGGGTGTGGCCAGGCCAGGTGTGTTGCTGGCCTGAGGCTGACTGACCAGCTGGGCAGGGTTACTGGGGGCAGATGGAGGGGCAGGAGTAGTGAGAGCCAGAGCTGTGGATGCTGCTAGAGCAGGTGTTGGACACTGAGCTGTCAAGAGAGCCCTGCATCCTGCCCAGAGATGGTGTGCAGCTTCTGGCTATTCAGCACTCCAGGTGGCAGTCAGGCGGTAGCAATGCTGGTGAGGGACCGACTCCATGATCTCAGCTGCAAGCAGCTCAGTTTCCAGGGCAGTAGCTGGGAAGCCCCACAGCATGAGAGACTGACTGGAGTGGAGGATCAAAATGGCTTCCCTAGCAGCGGGAGGCCTTTCCCCACAGCACAGCACGACCTGAGCAGCTGCTCCTGTGGCCGGTGACAATTTGCAGCCCACAGTCCTAGGGATTTGCTGTCATGGCTGCTGAAGGTTGCCAACCCTCCAGGATTGTCCTGGAGTCTCAAGGAATTAAAGATTACTCTTTAAAAATTGTGGTATACGATGAAACCTCCAGGAATATGTCCAACCAAAACTGGCAACCATATGGCTGCTCCAGGTTCAGGACAAGGGGAGGTGAGGCTTTGTCCTCCTGCCCCATAAGCCAGCACCTATTGTGCCAGCACCTCCTCACCCTGGGCAGGCTGTCTGTTCCTGCCTCAGGACCAGCAGAGAAGCTTGGCACAAGTGCCATGGACAGCAGAGGAGCTGCGCTGAGTCCAGCCTCACTGCAGGACCACACAGCAGCAGAGTCCAACCTGGTAGTCATACAGAAGGAAAGGGCTGAATAGATTGTAGCAGCAAGCTCTGGCTCCCTTGGTCTGGGATCAGGTGGGGAGAAATGGGAGCCCAGGTGCCCCTCCGCTCCCCTGATCAGTGTGAAGTGGGGCCTCCTGCTCCATCACTGGAGCCTCCTCCTGGGAAGAGGGTGAGTTCCTTCCAAGGCCTGGCCAGGCAGCTGATGCTACTCCCAAATCAACCAGCAGGGGGCTGTACCCTTAGCCTGCTCTCTTCTGCTGGCCATTTATGCCCAACCTCCAACAGCTGGAACAGGGTTTCAAGGTCACCTAAAGGGCATGAGAGGTTCCTGAAGTGGGAGTGCACCAGCTGGAGGCCAAACACCTTCCCCCCAGCTCCTCCCTCTGTATCTTCTGGGAACAGTCTGTCAGCTCAGCAACAGAAGCATCCCTGACCTAGTCCCTGGGAGCTGTTCAGGGCAGGACAGAGCCAAGAGCAGGATTTTGCCTTTCCCTTGGACTGAGAGGCTGTTGGGGAACTATGCTGGGGGCTGGGCCATCGACGCAGAGGTCCGCCAGGCACCCTGCACACATGGACCCGGAAGGTAGCTCTGAGGGTTTCATTTCAGAGCTTGCAGGCCCTTTATTTTCTATCACACAACTATACAGACAAAGAATGGAGTGATTGGGAAGCACTGTCATCAGTGGCAATAAAACTGCCCTTCATGGGAGTGTGGGGCCATGCAAAAGGAAGGGGCCAGCACATGGACCCCAGATCTAGGCACCTGAGGCTGCTAGGGAAACAGTAACAGAGGCTGAGAAAACAGGGGGTAACAGCCCCCTCCCCCCGCATCCTTGCATGAGCTTTACGGCAGGATAGGCCTTTGGAAAGAGCTCGACTGGCTTTTCAAACCCCTATGCTGCAGTGAGGAAGAGCAGGGAAACGCTGCAATGGTGCAGGTGACATGGATAAAGCTCTGCTCAGGAATAGTTTACCGGTCGTGTGGCAGGGCCAACAGTCCCCAAAGGGCAGCTCTCCTCTCCTACCCCCGACAGGAGAAACCCTAACCCTGTGAGATTCATGGAAACAACATGACGTCAGCACCTCCCTGTACACAGACAGATGCTGGGAAACAGGACATGGCTGACTGAACCAAATGGTTGGGTGGGAGTTTAAGCAGCCAAATTGTCTCTTTAATTTCAAGTATGCTATTTTCAGAATGGCCAGCACCCCAGGCTGCAGCCAGTCAAGGCTCAGCTCATGCTGAGATTCTGCTCTTTCAACTTCCAAGCAGGGAGATGACAAAGTGTCAAGTTAAAAGGCTGTGTATTACACACACCAGGACTCAGGGCTGCTCTCTGCTACCTCCCCGCATCCTTCAGTTGACTTTGCGGCAGGATAGGCCTTTGGAAAGAGCTCAACTGGCTTTTCAAACTCCTATGCTGCAGTGAGGAAGAGCAGGGAAAGGCAAAGCCCAGCTTCTCTGCATGCTTATTGGGGTGGGTTATCAGATGGCTAAGACAGGGCTCTAGGCACATGCCCGGTGCTATCCCTTCCAGCCATGGGGCTGCTGGGTCATACATGGCTCATCACCTCTACCTATGGCAGAAATGCCCAGCGCTGCTATTTACAGGACAGGACAGACATGATGAGTATCACAAATAATTAAAAAAGCATTTGTAAAAATGAGAAACCACATTCCAAAAAGTAGATTCTTTAAAAAAAAAACCCTAGTTACCAATGAAAATGCAAAACCCACCCCAACGGAAGTATTTACAGTTGGTGTGATCAACCTCATTAACACACCTCCTCCAGCCCCCTCCTGCGACAGACCCCCCACCCTGCCAAATGCATGCAAGAACTAACAAGAGCTGCACTAACCACCAGGCTCCCACAGCTCATTGTCTGCTGGACAATAAGCTGCCTGCTCTGCCTCCTGCTCCTCTTGGGGGAGGAAGAGCCAGAGACGGTCTGGGCTGCATCAGTGGAATGACACAAGAAGACCCACCCATAGTAGTCAGGCAGAGTATGGCGACTTGTGCAGAATGAGCTGGGCCACCATGCTCCCCTCATGTAACAGAGGTGCATGGAACATAGCGCTTGACTGCCGACAGAGAACAAGGCTTGGCTGTGGTACTAGCGTACACCCTGCCGGAACGCAGAGCACAGCCTCACAGGAGCACCAGCTTCATTTGCAAGGCACCTCTGTTTAAGGGATAAATTAGGGTTTCTCATAATCCCCAGGGTGGATTCATTCCAGGCTGCATGGCTGGGTGGATGCTTTGTCTGGCATCTCACAAACCTACCCCCCTTGCTGTTCTGCAAGCCTAGGTGCTCTCCACACTAACTCTCATAATCTTCTATGAGGAAGATGTTTTTACTCTCTCCCAAAGCAGTACAAAGAGCTGCAGGCCTGTAATTAGACTTCATTAGCACCTAATGCAATGGGCATTTATTTTTAGCTGCAGAAATCTGCTGGCATTGGGGGCCTTGGCTTCACAATAAAGTGCTGATGCCTTCCAAGGCTCCAAGCTGATAAACATTGGCTCTTTATTAATGGGGTGGCTTGTTTGCGCTTCTTCCTCTCCCTCAAATGACACTCCATTCCCAGCCAAACAGTAGTTCTGTTTGTGGGCAGGATTGCAGAGCCAATGCCTCACAACCTGCAAGTCCATAATCCAATCGGTATTTTTAACTCATCTGCTACCCTCCCAATTTAGCTAATTTCATTATTTTTAAAAATTCCTTCAGCTCTAAAAAATTCCTTTACTGATTTAAACAGACCCTGGCTTGTGCTCCACCCAGGCCTGCAGCGCATCAGAACAGCTCAAACCAAAAAGAAGGAACATTTGCAAGACACTTGTAATGAGCAAATAAAGAAAACAGACCCCCAAGGAAGTAGGGTGTCCCAGCTGAGTCTGTGAAATCAAGTAATGGATTCAGCAGGTGCTTTTAACAACAGGGACATGGCTCCCCGGACGACCCATATATGCTCAGGAATACAAGGCTTGGGGGTCCTTCTGGGGCCTGTATTGAATTTTTAAATATAAAAGCAAAATGCTGTCACATATGGCTCCCTGGTACAAGCAGTGCGCAGGGCAGTGGGTTGAAGAAATTATTTCCCAGTTGCAGGCTGAATTAACCCCCCCCCCCCCGCCTTCCTTCCCCCCCTTGCAGTATTCTTAGAGACTCTGGGGAAGGAAGTCAATCAAAATGCACCAGGAGCCATGATGATTAAATGGGCCAGAAACAGAGTTTGCTGTGAGCACAGGGCTGCAGGAGAGGCTGATTCTGATGCACAGCAATGGGTGGGGACTCTGCCAAGCATAGAGAGGAGCAGCTGGAATCCATGTCTGAGGAGGTCACCTTTTCTCATACCACTTCCAGCACAGCTGGGCTTGGGCACAGCAGGAAACCCAGCCAGGAAAAGGGTCTCTCCCTTCCTCCCCGTTGCAGGGTTGCCATTGCCAGTCACAACCAAGTGCTGAAAGGCAGGAGAATGGCATGCTCCCACAGTCATTAACTGGACTCCCTCTCCTGCACAGTGCCAGGGCTGTATTGGGGGACATGGCCAGTCCACTCCATGCTGCTGGTTTGCTCTAAGGTGGGCTGTGTAGCCCAGTCTGAATATAAGAAGAGCCAGGGCTGAAAGTAAAATACAACTCTTACCGGTAACCCGCCCCACCCCTGGAAGGGGTGGAGCCTCAGGCAGAAGAGGCGGGGCCGGGTGTGGAAGTAAGTTACATTTCTTACCCATACATTGCAAATGCAAGCAACCCACCTCTCCTATATACTTCATGGATCCCTCCCATTGCATGACTTGATAAAGAAAATAAAGCTACTATTACTACTACCAGTACTGCCTGTAATAAAACTTTACCATTGGAATAAGCCTGAAAAAGTGAAAACTCACCGCCACATTTTTCTCTTTGATCTCCCTCCTCCTCCAGCCAGGCTGCCACCTTCCCCAGACCACTGCACTCAGCAGGGGCTCCCCTCTAGCTTGCAGCAGGGGGACTGGCTGAGGAAGAAGCCTCCCCAGGTAGCCTGCTGCCTGTATAAGAGCAGTTTAAATTTAGCTGTTCATTCTGTGGTCTGAACCATGGGATTGGGATTAGGGGCTATTTCTGGTATCCTGGAACCCTCCCCAGGTAGCCTGCTGCCTGCATAGGAGCAGTTTAAATTTGCTGCTCACTCTGTAGTTCAGACTGGGATTCAGGGCCATTTTTGGCATCAAAGAGGAACTGCAAGCAGTTTGGACATCACAACCATGATCCTCTGCTGGGGAGGGAATGGGATAGATTTGAAGTTGAAAGTGGTTCCTGATTCTATTTTTTGTATATTATTGGAGATCACCTCATCCACCCCCCCAACAACTGTGAGTGAAATTAACAAGGATGCCAGAAATGGCCCCTAATTCCAGGGGCTGAACCACAGAGTGAACAGCTGAGTTTAAACTGTTCTTATACAGGGAGGAGGTTACCTGGGGAGGCTTCTCTCTCAGCCACTCCCCTTGTTCCCTACTAGAGGGGAGCCATTGCACCCCCTGCTTAGTGCCAGGTAGGGGGAGGGGCAGCAGAGAGCCTAGCCCCGTGGGCAGCCTGGCTGGAGTAGGAGGGAGGAGAGAAACTGATGTGACTGAGTTTTCCCCTTCCACTGGCTTCTTTTAGCTCTGGATTTAAACTGTGCAGTAAATTCCTATTGTATTCCGCTTCTGCCTTGGTCTCACCTCCCCTGCCCCCAACTGTGAGTGAAATTAATAAGGATGCCAGAAATGGCCTCGAATCCCAGAGGCTGAACCAGGGAGGGAGCAGTGAGTTTGATCTGTTCCTATAAAAGCAGCAGGCCACGTGGGGAGGCTTCTCCCTCAGCCAGTCCCCTTGAAAGCTAGAGGGAAGCCGCTGCAGCCCCTGCTGAGTGTGGGGGTTGGGGGAACACAGAGCCCCGCTGTGTGCGTAGCCTGGCTGGAGGAGAGGAAGAGAAACAACAAACAAATGTGACGGTGAGTTTTCCCTTTCCAAGCTTTTATTAGCTTTAAGTTTAAACTGTTTGTTATGCAGCCAAAAGAGATGAAAGTAAGCCAGTACTGAATGCTCCACTTATTTGCATGTACGCTGCTCCACCCCTTTTTACCGGTACTCCATATAGGCCTGTACTGGCTTACTTTCACTTCTGAGAGGAGACCCCAGTGGGGACTTCTAACAGCCTAACTGCTAGGAGAGCTGAACAGAGCACAGTGTGGGGCTTGCTGAAGCGTAACTAACATCCCTGGGAAGAAGGGGCCAGCAGTTTGTGCTGGCTGTAAACACCCTCACCCACTCCCTGAGTTTGGGAAGTGGTTTCCAAGCACCAGGATCAAGCTCTTTAGCTTTGCTGTGGCAGGTCACCTGTCTCGGAGCACCCAAGGGCCAGCCTTCCCTGTCTCATTGAGGATTGCCCTAATGCACCCTGGACACACTGCAGCAACAAAAGACACACTAGATCAGGCAAGACTACAGTACAAAATTACATTGACCTTAGACTACCTACACTATAAATTACTTCGGTATCAACGTTGCTCAGCTGTGTGAATAATCCACACCCCTGAGTGATGTAAGTTACACTGACGTAAGTGCTGATGTGAACAGCACTATGATGGCAGGAGCGCTTCTCTTGCCAACATAGGGGCCACCACTGGGGAGGCAGAAGTTATGAGCCATCGAGAGAGCTTGCTCTTGTCAGCTTAGAGCATCTTCATAAGAGGCGCAGCTCCATCAGTGCAGTGCAGCCACCACAGTAATTAAACTGCCTTTGCATGTCCACACTGTACTCCCTGTGTCGCCAGTGCATGTCCTCACCAGCGTAGAGCATTGTGGGAAGGCTTCTGAAAGGCAGCAACAGTGGATCTCAGCAACACAGTGTCTACACCAGGGGTGGGCAAACTATGGCCCACGGCCCACATCCGGCCTGCAGGACTGTCCTGTCCCACTCGCCTGAGCTCCCGGCTGGAGAGGCTCTCCCGGCCCCTCCCGTCTTCCCCCCTCTCCCAGAGCCTCAGTGCGCTGCGCTGCTGGCTCCAGCACTCTGGACGACTCCTAGGCAGCGTTGCAGCTCCTGCCGCTTTGAGCAGCATGGTAAGGGGGGGTGGCTGTGAGCTCCAGTGGGCTGCGCGGCCTCCATACATGCTGCCCTGAGCAGCATGGTAAGGGGACCGGGCCGGGGTTGGATAAGGGGCAGGGAGCTGTTGGATAGGGTGGAGGTTCTTGGGGGTGGGGAGGTCAGGGGACGGGGAATGGGGGGGTTGTGTGGGAGTTCCAGGGGTCTGTCAGGAGGTGGAGGCGGGGGGTGTTGATAGGGGTCAGGGTAGTCAGGGGACAGAAAGCAGGGCAAATGGGGTAGGGGGTGGGATCCTGGGGGGGTAGTTAGAGTGGGGGGGTCTTGGGAGGGGTGGTCAGGGGACAAGGAGTGGGGGAGGCTGATGAGTTGCGGGTTCTGAGGGGGGGCAGTTGGGGGCAGTAAGTGGGTGGGGGTCAGATGGGGGCAGGGCCAGGCTGTTTAGGGAGGCACAGCCTTCCCTACCCGCCCCCCCATACAATTTTGCAACCCTGATGTGACCCTTGGGCCAGAAAGTTTGCCCACCCTATCTACACTGACACTGACCTAACTACATAGACCTAAGTGCTCTACCTCTCCCGGAGGTGGAGTCACTGTCAGCATAGTGGGCAAGTTACATTGGTGGGAGCTACATTCTAGGGTAGATGCTTACAGAGTTAGGTCACTGTAAGCTGACTCTGTTGGGTAAACCAGGATTTAAAGACCTGGGAATGGATTTAATTGCAGCATTAAATGCAGCACAAGAAGGTGGGTTACAGACCTTCAATCGCTTTGCCCTGCTCACTCACTGACAGTGCTGCAGCCTCCTGCACTGACAGAGCAAACAGTCTGAAGCATTTCTCCAGAGGTGCTGGTACGTTTAATAGATTCTAAGGCCTGAAGGGACTGCTGTGACCATCTAGACTGGCCTCCAGTCTAACACAGGTCAGAGCTCTTCCCTGCATTAATTCCCATTAGCACTAGAGATCTTGAAAAAACCCAATCCCCTCGGTTTACAAATGGCCGAAGACGGCAAATCCTCCCCAGTCCTGGTGACTGCTCCAGCAGTTTATCACCCTCACTGCTGACAGGCGCCTGGCAGCAGAGAGCAGGGGAACGGCTGCAAGAAGACAGAACGATGCAATAAATGCTGCGTCTGAAAGGGGTTCAGGGAACATGCTCCAATCCCCAGGTCCTTTATTCAGTTCTGGGCCAAGTGGGAGTCAAATACTACTGGCTGTGAAGCTTTAGCAGAGGGAGGCCAGAGAGCTGCCATGCAGGTCTGTGGACTGTGACCCCAAACTGCCAGATCACCAGAATCACCGTTCAGCTCCAGCTGGAGAGGGACATGCTGGGCACTGCAGGCTCCCCAGGCAGCACAGCCTAGCTAAGCTGACAGCAGCTGCAGTCTGCTCAGTTTTGCCGGTGAGGTGTGACCTGCATTGCCAGCACATGCTGCGTGGCCCAGCCTGGCAGACTGCATTTTGCAGAACCTGCTACAAAGCTGGCAAAAGCCACATCAGCCTTGCCTTTGATGCTAAGTAAGCCTGGGCCTGGCCCAGCACCTGCTGCTACAGCCTCCAAAGACGTTCAGGGATATTTAATTAGAGCTCATAACACGGCTTGGTCTGAAAGATCTTCAGGCCAGTCTGGTGTCATATAAATCCGTCTGGAATAGGAGCTCAGAGGCTGTTTCTGCACCTTTAATACAAAGTCCAAATGCTCCCCTTCCTCTAGTGCACAAGGCCCAATGGAAGGGCAAATAACTCAGTAGTATCAGTGATAGGGTGGAATCTGTTCCCTGGCGCAGTTCACTGAGTCCTGGAACTTTTAGTGCTGGGCAGCCATAGCAAATTGGGCTCTAAGCCTCAGGTGAGAATCACACTTGGACAAAGGCAGCCCTGACTCTCTACACCAGGGATCACCCTGGAGCATGTATTTGTACCACTCCTGTTACTGTGGTGTCTAACAGTGCTAAGGCACAAATGCTTGGGCGTGGAAGTAGCAGTGTGTGTGCGGAGAGAACTTCATCCCTATGGAAGACACGAGCCAGAATGCAGCACCCACACAGGACAAGAGCAGAAAGGCTAGGAAGAAGTGAGTGCAGGGCCCCTTGAGGGGCTAGCATGAGCTGCTCGGTAGAAGCAGGGGTCCTAGAGCTGCTGGGTAGAAGTAGGGGTCCTAGAGCTGTTTGGCCACTGAATCAGAGCCAGGCTCCTGGTAACAGTCAGGAAAGGTCAGATTGAATTCCAGCTGTGGCTCCGCTGACCTCTGCCTCCTCCAACCGACGCCACCCCATTTGATCTCCCATACCTGCCTCGTTCACACATAACGGCAGCAAGCTCCAGGCTACCAGGCCAAACACACAAATAAATGAGCCGGCATAGACCTCTGCGAATTGCATCATAAACCATGCACAAATACCTTACATAGTGAGAACCAGGAGACCCAGACGACCCTCCTCATCCAACCAGACCTGCCAGACACTGGGTGGGATGCAACCTAGGGAAATGCTGCCACCTTGGCTTGAGCTGCTGTCAGACTCACTGTAACTGGCACCTTGCTCAGACCCGACTGCAGGGGAACACAGGACTGCACTAACCGAGCGGCAGGGGAAGGGCACCCAAGATGCGGTTGGCTCATCTTGTCCCCAGGGTTTCAGTGGGTGGGGAAGGGAGAACACACAAACATGTACACTTAATTTCATTCTCTCTCACACACACACTCCTCCCACACAGCCCCTTGAAGAAGGGAGAACATGCGCTAGCTCCTCCTGCCCTATGCTCTGTGAGACCGCTAGGTCCCCCCTCTACTGCATTCTACACCCCCTCCACATTGTATTTGCACCTGTTCCCAACTGCCTTTGGTTGTGCTTCCTGAGATCAGGCTTTCAGAGGCCAGGCAGCTACACAGCTTCTAAAGCCAGGATCCCACTAGGCGAGCCAGAGACAAAGGGAGCCGCTGCAGTCACTTGGCCAGCACTCTAGCTTGGTGCTCAGGGAGAATTCCAGACAGGGCAGCTTGCTGCAGTCTCCTGCACTGACCAGTCTGGTGCTGGGGTGGGGAATTAAACATTGCTTGGGTGAAGAGAACGGCCAAAACATGCCCTGTGCCTGGCTCCGTGATCCTCCCCTCAGCATCCTACCAGCCCAGGAGGCATGCACTGAGTGGCTGATGCAACAGCGCAGCAATCCACTCAGAACTGGATTTGTACAAAGCCCCAAGGCGTTAGGGAGGGGAGGCCATGTCAGTGAGCGGCGTGCCAGTGCCACTCGAAGACAACATGGCAAGGGAGACAACACAGTGAAGAGCCTCACACACATCAATCAGCTTTATACAGCACGCCCATCCTCCCCTCCTCCCCAGTGCACAGCCTCACCCCTCCGCCCCCCAGGCTCACCCCTGGCCCACAGCTCTGTCTGTGAAGTGCAGTGACAGTATGCCCGGGGCATTTCCCCTGAGAGCTGACCCAGCTGCTCTCTGCGCTCCTGCTGCTGATTCCTCTCTAGGGTGCTTGTCAGCAGCATGTCCACAGGGAGTCCCAGGCTCAGGGCTTGGCTTTGCTGGCTTTCCAGAGGCTGGTGCAGGGCAGTGGTTCCCAGTTCCCACATCCCAGGGCAGGCAAGGCCCATCTCTTCATTCTCCCCTACCCTGCCGGCTGCCTGGGAACGGTCCGTCTCCCTGAAGTGCAGGTCTCTGAGGAGACTGAAGGGCTATGGAAATGGCCCAGAGCTCCCGACCCAGGCTTTGGGGACCCCCTCCTCTCTCCTGGAATCACCCTTCCCTTGCAGAAGGAGTGAGGCTGGTAGGCTACTTCCTGGGGGTCAGGAGACACCCACCCAGAGTAACATCCCCTCTGTCCCCGGAACCAGGTCCAGGCATAATGCCAGAAGTCTCCGTTCCCGACTATCCTGCAGCATCTGCTTCTTAAGCGCACCTCATCAGTTGTGGAACAGTTAGGAGACAGATGTACATTCGCCTGTGTCTCTGCGAGAGCGAGGGGCCCACTGGGACTCCAGCACAGCTCTTGGGGCTGGTGGGTCCCGCAGGCTGCAGCAGAGCTGGCAGAGGCGGGAAGTGTGCTCTTTCGTCAGGGCTGCAGAAAGCAGACATGGCTTAGCCCAGTCCCCGCTCCTCACTCACTCACTCAGAGGCCCTGCCTTCTCCTCCGCCCAGCTGGGGTCAGTGGGATGCAGCTTGCACTTGGAAGGGGAGTGCCGGACAGTTGAGCGGGAGGGCCGGGCGAAGCAGGAGGTGAGGGACTGGGAGCTGCAGTCGCATGCTGTGTCCTGCAAAGAGAAAGAGAAAGGAGGATTAGAGGTATGGAGGGCTCAGGGGAGCAGCAGCTGCGACCAGTCTGGTATCCATTCGAGGGCAGATCTCCTCGGGCTAGGCTCAGTGCTCACCAGGGGGACTGCTCATATCAGCCGTACTGCAGCAACACCCAGCTGGGACCGGGCCTCCTGGGGCTGGCACTGGGTGAGCCCAGAGGAACAGTGTCTGCCCCGAGAGCCAGCTCTTTAGTGCATGAAGCCCTGACATGAGTGTAGGCTGAGGTTCCCTGGGCCTTGTCTTGACCCAACCCCGTGAATGAGAGCGTGTACCCAGCCCTGCTGTGGGGAGCAGTTTCTGCACAGGAGAAGCCAAGGGCTGAGCCAGCGTGGCCCATCCAGGCTGCAGCACAAGCCTGGGCTGCTGCTGCCTGAGCGTGTCTGGATGTCAGATGCAGACAGTGCTACAGACAACCCACCAACTGCTGTAGGAATAGGTCTGCTCCTCTCACCCCGCCCCCCTGCCCCCCCTCACACACACACTTCAGGCTGGGGAAGAAACTATCTCCTCTGGTGGGTGCAGAAGCTAAACAGATGTTTGCTTTGTCAGTCAACTCTGCCCTGAAGTCTGTATCATTCGCTAGGGTAAAAACAAAGCTGCCAGGGGATGCTGGGAAGGCCAAAAGTATAACTGGGCTCAAAAAACAATGAGACAAGTTTATGGAAGCTACGTCCATCAATGGCTATTAGCCAGGATGGGCAAGGATGTAACCCCATGCTCTGGGTGTCCCTAAACCTGTAACTGCCAGAAGCTGGGCCTGAATGACTGGGGATGGATCACTTAATAAAATACCCCGTTCTGTTCATTCCCTCTGAAGCATCTGGCACCAGCCACTGGCAGAGACAGGATACTGAGCTAGATGGACCATTGGTCTGACCCAGTCTGGCCGTTCTTATGTTCTTACCTCATGGGCTATCACAGATGTGATGTCCAGATCCCTTGGGATCCCATCTTTGCTCCACTGGCTTGGGGAAGATGCCTTGAGCTCCTCGCTGCTACTTTGCTTTGGGAGTTTCTTGTTTAAGCTCCGGGAGAAGTTTTCAGATAGATGGCAGATGGCTGGCTGGGAGTGATCCTGCTTTTTGGTGCCATCATCTCCAAGTGATTCTTTCTTCTCTGGGGCAGAAGTGGGGCTCTGAGCCCTCCCACACACATTCCTGAAGAACTCTTGCACGATGCCGTATTTTGGGGCTTCTGGCTTGGCTTTGCTCTCTGGACAACCTGGTTTCCAGACGGACTCTGTACTCCCAGAATGCTCCACAACATTGAACAAGCTGGACAGGCCATCGTTGATGTTACTGAGGACCGGGCTGTCTCTAGTTGTGGTCGACCTAGCCCAGGCTGACCCATTTTGCTTACTCTGATGAAGGTTCCACAGGCTTCTGTCCTTCGAATTGTCAAGCTTGGAGGAAGACCGTCTCTGGAGCTTTGGGGAGCCATACTTGGGAGAACAACAGGGCCGTTCGATCCTGGAGTGGACTTTGTCCAGAGATGAAGAAATCTGTTTGCTACGCACAGATATCAGGGAGGAGCTGCGTGGGGACCAGCTCTTGCTGTGGAGGTTTCCCCGGGGCATGTCTGTCTGCAGGCCAACATTCACCATCTGAATGGTCTGGGTCCCGATGCTCGTCAGCCCCATGGTCTGACTGGAGGTGCTCTTCACCTTCCTCTCCAGCGAGCTGGAGCGGATGGCCTGCCGCACACAGTTGGTGATCTCTTTCATGTCATCGCTCATGTTGCCGGAAATCTCAAAATCGTGCAGGGAGGCTGGGAACTGGGGGCCAGAGGGCCCAGCCTTGTCAGCACTGTGGCTGTCCAGCAGCTCGCGGTGCTGCTTGGAGAAGTTGCACAGCCACCTGCTGTATGTGTTTTCAGAGCTCTCAGATTCCTCCAGCTCTGTTGGCTTGGCCATTGTGAACAGGAAGCCAGGCTCAGTCATGATTTTCCCCTCCTTGTTGTGGATTAGCGGTGCCTCCAGTCTTCGCACCACCGGAGGGCTGTAATAGATGCGGATCCCGGTCTTGTCTGGTGCTGTGTAGCTTCTCTGCATTTGCTTCTTGGCCGGATCCTGTCCAGAGAGGTTGTTTGCCTGTGAATAGTCCCATGAGGAAATGCCCAGTTTGTCTTTTGCCAGGCTCTCAGGGGCAGATTGCTCTGTAGTCAAATATGTGCAGTTTTTGGGGTGGACTCCTGAAGGGTCTGTTATGCCATTAGGCAGCAGCTGTGTGCCTGGGGACCCCTTGCCTCGTGCATGGTCAGGGATCACAGGGCTGCTCTTGCCTGGAAGATAGGGAGAACAGTCGAGCAAGCTTTCGAATTCGGACATTGAGGAAACGGACTTCGTCCTAAGTGGAGAGAAGAGGGGAGTGGTCAAGACACATGAGAAAGACAGGTAAAGAACTCACATAATGGCAGCTCTTTGAGATGCTGTGGATCCCACTACACACACGCCCCAGTCAGAAGACCAGAGTGTTTGGAATAGCAGTGTCTGTTGGGCCAGTGCTTGTTCCTCCCTCAGCTCATGGAATCATAGAATATCAGGGTTGGAAGGGACCTCAGGAAGTCATCTAGTCCAACTCCCTGCTCAAAGCAGGACCAATCCCCAACTAAATCATCCCAGTCAGGGCTTTGTCAAGCCTGACCTTAAAAACCTCCAAGGAAAGAGATTCTACCACCTCCCTAGGTAACCCATTCCAGTGCTTCACCACCCTCCTAGGGAAAACATTTTTTCTAATATCCAACCTAAGATATGCTCCAATACAAGGGCCCAAAGCACACGCTGCTGCAAGCCTCCCGCAGTACCCTCGTGATTCAAAGCCCATGTTCCTGAGTACTCTGAAAAGTGAGGGTGAGTCAGGGATCCATGCTGACTACAACATCTCCAAGAACTGCAGTTACTGCAGGGTAAAGAACTGTTCTTCCTTCTTCGAGTGTGCATCAGTGGATCCTGCGGTAGGTGACTGGCAGTGTTCTCACTGGACTGTGGGAGTGAGGAGTTTCAACTTCAAATTTGAGCTTCACTCAAACAGGGATTGAATCAGAGACTTGCAGCAAGGTAGGGCTGGCAGAGACCTCGAGAGGTCATCTAATCCAGCCCCCTGCACTGAGGCAGGACCAAGCAAAGCCCAGACCATCCCTGGCAGGTGTTTATCCACCTTGTTCATACAGATCCTCAATGTGGGCATTCCACAGCCTCCCTTGGAAGCCTGTTCCAGCTCTTAGCTACCCTTACAGTGCTGATTACATCTTGTCCTACCTCCTGTAGATATGGAGAACAATTGATCAGACCTTTCTATAACAGCCCTGAACATATCTGAAGACTGTCTTACTCTTTTCTCAAGACTAAATATGGCCAGTTCTTTTAACCCTTCCACACAGGGCAAGTTTTTCTAAACCTTTTGCTTGTTTGTCCTCCTCTAGACTCTCTCCAATTTGTCCACATCATTCTTAAAGTGTGTTTCCCAAAACTGGACACAGTATTGCAGCTGAGGCTTCACCAGTACGGAGCAGACACTCCCATGTCTTACACCTCCTGTTAATACGCCCCAGAATTATATTAGCCTTTTTTGCAACTGCATCATGTCGTCCAATATTCATTTTATGATTCATTATATCCCCAGATCCGTTAGTATTACTGCTGAGACAGTTATTCCTCATTTTGTATTTGTGCATCTGATTTTTCCTTCCTATGCGAAGTACTTTGAACTTATCTTTATTGAATTTCGTCTTTTTAATTTCAGACCAATTGTCCAATTTATCATGGTCATTGTGAAGTCTAATCCTGTATTCTAAAATGCTTGCAACCCCTTCCAGCTTGGTGTCATCTGCAAATTTTATAAGCATACTCTCCACTCCATTAGCCAAGTCATTAATGAAAAATTTTACTACTACCAGAACAAGACAGACACCTTTGGGTCCCTGTAGATGAGCCCTTTACTGCTCATTGCACAAATGAGTCGGAGACCATGCTGTTGCCAACACCAGTGCCCTTTTATTTCCCTGTGAAAGTTCCCACCACCACCACCTATGTACAGTTATGTACATTATAGTACACTTAGCTGCTTGGGGGACAGCTAGCTCCTGCAGCTAGCCAAGAACCATGACAGCCACTCACTCCTCCTTTCCTGTTCCCCCCTGTGCACTTCCTTCCTGCCAGCTTTATCCTGCTGGCCTCTAAGGTTCACAAGTGCTTTTCCTTAACCCCTCCTTCTAACAGCCTCACCCTGCCAGCTCCAATTAATTCCCCTGGCTGGAAGCTGAGCTAGCAGGAATGGAGCTAAGAGGGGCTTGCTCAGAGCTTCTTGGCCAGCACCCTGTTACAGTCCCCACTAGATAAGCTCTCTCAGTTGGACAGCAAACCCTGGAAAACATCTCTGAGTACTGTTTTTCAACCAACTGTGCATTCTCCTTACAGTAATTTCCTTTAGACTACACTTTCCTAGTTTGCTTATGAGAACATCACGTGGGATTGTGTCAGAAGTCTTACTAAGGTCAAGATACATCACATCTACTGCTCCCCCGCCCACCCTCCATCCCATCCGCTAGGCCAGTGACCCTGTCAAAGAACGGCTTTTCCAAACTCATGATCTGCCTTGGCTGCTATGTCAAGGACGTAGCGTTTCTCAAAAGTCAGTGAGTTGCTCCATGTTCCAGCCTTGCTGATGTCAGAGAAGGCACATTCCCGGAGCAGGCGGAAGACAATGCTTGTGCCTTGGTGGAGTGTGCGGTGACGTATGGTGAGGGAAGCTCACCAGCCACTCACGAGTAGATGGAAATGCACAGTGGGATATACTTAGAGATTCTCTGTGGCAAAATGGCATGGCCTTTTGATGGACTGGGGATGAGTACAGAAAGGCCTGGCAGCTGATGGGTGTGGTCCTGTTAAGATAGCAGAGAAAAGCTCTGGACACAGCCAAGGCATATGGCTTCTCTTCCCTCAGGGTTGCGTGGGGATTGCAAAGGACATTGACAAGGCAATTGACGGGTTGGTGGAATTCTGAGGCTGTGTTGGGGATGATAGGGGGTGCAGGCTAAGCATCGTCAGGTCCATATAGAAAGATGTGTAAGGTAGCCTGGCCATGAAGGCTTGCACATGGATCCTCAAAGGGACTTGAGCATTGCAATGCTTCACTTTTCAGCACCCAGAAAATCACTGCAATCAATCCACAGAGCCTGAGCTAAGGGCCCAGGCTCCCTGTGCAAGGCATGGGGGAGCCAGGCACCGCAGAGCGGGATTCACAGAAGTCAGAGGTGAAGCACCCCTTTATAAGCAGCAAGCCACTTAAGCTAACCCATGGGATATGCTGCCGATGAGAGGGTGTGTCCTAAGCCCGCCCCCCTCACAGAATTTGGTACCTATGTCTGCTTGTGATCCTGGAGCCAGGTGCCATTCGCACCTAACTCCACACAAGTGAGAAGGCTCCTCCCTCATAACCTGAGCCTGGCAGTTGAGGCGCTCACCTGGCATGTGGGAGACCCCACATTCAATTCCTCCCTCTGCCTGATGTGGGGAGGGAAAAGGGATTGGGATGGTGTTTCCCCTCTCTGGAGTGAGTGCCCTAACCACTGGCTAAGCCTTAGAAAGGGGCCCTTCTCCTCTGGCCATTGGGTGTGGAGTTAGGCATGCTCTGGGTTCACCGACCGGATTGGGCCCTGCAGATGAGGTAGGTGTGACCCCACCCATCTTCCCCAGCTTGAGGATTGTGCTGGGGTTAGGTGTGAGAGAGACACCCAGACATCTGCTGGAGGAGAGGGGTGCATTGCTGAGGAGGAAGGCTGGTGCCTCTGTTGTATTGGTGTGTTACTTGGGTTACCTTGGATGGCAGGATGGATCCACTGTCTTGACAGAGGCTGAGGATGGTATGGGGTTGGGGCGTAAACCCCAGGGAGCACAGGACAGCCTTGGAGTCTTAATGGGTGTAGAGTACCATCTATCTACTCTGTGCCATCGAAGGACAAGGCTCAGTCATGTCCTCTTTCACTCGATGCCAACTCTGCCCGCATATCTACACCTGCAACACCATCACGGGACCTAACCAGATCAGCCACACCATCACTGGTTCATTCACCTACACATCTACCAATGTAATATATGCCATTATGTGCCAGCACTGTCCCTCTGCTATGTACATCGGCCAAACTGGACAGTCCCTACGAAAAAGGATAAATGGACACAAATCAGATACCAGGAATGGCAATATACAAAAACCTGTAGGAAAACACTTCAATCTCGCTGGACACACCGTAACAGATTTAAAGGTCACCATCTTGCAGCAAAAAAACTTCAAGACCAGACTGCAAAGAGAAACTGCAAAGCTGCAATTCATTTGCAAATATGATACCATCAATCAAGGATTGAACAAAGACTATGAGTGGCTAGCTAACTACAAAAGCAGTTTCTCCTGTCTCGGTGTTCACACCTCCAGATCAGCTGCTAGAAGAGGACCTCATCCTCCCTGATTAGAGATAACAAGTTGGTTCAGCCTGATTAGATTAACCTTGTTATCTCTAACCTGGCCCTTGTCTCTTATTTATTCCTGCCCTTGGATACTTCCACTGCATGCATCCGACAAAGTGGGTATTAGCCCACAAAAGCTTATGCTCTAATACTTTAGGTAGTCTTTAACAAGCCACAGGATTCTTTGTCACTTCTGCAATTCCAGACTAACACAGCTACCTCTCTGATTCTTACTCATTTGAGACTGTTCTTGCACCACTGACATGACTGGGGAAGCCTGGGTTGGGGTGAGCAGAGACACACTTGAACCCTCTCAGAGACTTCACACAGAGTGTTACTGCGGCAGGAGTCATTCACAGAGATGACAACCTGGGCTGACCAGAGGTTGACACAGATGGCAGAAGAGGGGGCTCTCGGCTGGTGATAATGCTCCGATGAAGGAGCAGCAGATCCCCTCTGGAGGTGGCACTGGTGTTTATGGCACTTTGGTACTGGGGACTGAACTGGTGCAGGCAGGTTCTTCGGCAGCAATGAAGGTCCTAGTTTTCCCTCAGACGTATCCTTCATGGTAGACATCAATGCTGAGACACCACCGGAGTCTGCCTCTGACATAGGCTGCTTGTTATCAGCAGCCCTCGGGCTGTGCGGGGCATGGTGGTTTTATCTCCAGGAGTCTAAGCGCCACCTGGAGTCTGCCTCTGTGTTTGGACCTTTCACTTGATGTGGCCGGAGAACAAGAAATGGTGCCTGATTTGGCACTGCGGGGAGTTTCAGCGGGGGGGCGGCAGAGCAGGGTCCCTTCTCAGAATTATCTTCTCCATGCTGGGCTTTGGCACTGCAGGTCTACTACTAGCAGGTCTCTGGGGATGATCCTCAGGCTTTGGTGAGACTCCACAGATTGCTCCAGAAGACGGGACTTAAGTCACGTCTCACAACTTGGGAGTCCTAGCCCAGAACAACAGGTACTCCAAACCCCTGCTCAGTATGTGTGACTCTCCTAGATACTTGCCATGCCCAGCCTTCAGTGGGGAGTCCTTTGCAGGCTGGCCAGGGCTTGACACACTGAGCTTTCAAGTCCACCACATTAAGTAGCTGTGATGTCTGATGGGGTCTGACACCACATTACGTAGCTGTGAGCGGAGGATGTCCGGTGGGGTCTGACACCACATTATGTATCTGTGAGCAGGGGATATGCCCGGAGGGGTCTGACGCCACGTTAAGTAGCTATGAGTGGGGGATATGCCCGGCAGGGTCTGATGCCACGTTAAGTAGCTGTAAGCGGAGGATGTCCAGCGGGGTCTGACACCACGTTAAGTAGCTGTGAGCGGGGGATATGCCTGCAAGGTCTGACGCCATGTTAAGTAGCTGTGAGCGGGGGACATCCGGTTTGGTCTGACACCACATTAAGTAGCTGTGAGCGGGGCAAGTCCAGCGGGGTCTGATGCCACGTTAAGTAGCTGTGAGCGGGGGAAGTCCAGTGGGGTCTGACGCCACGTTAAGTAGCTGTGAGTGGGAGATGTCCACGGGGTCTGATGCCATGTTAAGTAGCTGTGAGCGAGGGTTGTCTGGTGGGTTCTGACAGCCAACACTCAGTTCAGACGGGTCAATGTAGGTCATGGCAGTCATATGTTGAAGAATTGGAAGAGCTCTCGTGGTTTGTAGAAATTTTTTGAGATAGTTCAACCAAAGCTAAGAATTAGCAGGTCAGACACCCATCAAGTTCCATCTTTGTACTGCAGGTGGTGAGAGGGACCTGAGGGAGAGTCATGGCTGCCCTCTCCTTTAAGGGAGCAGGTGTAGGCACAAGGGCAGCCCTGACTCTGCTTTTCAAGCAAACTCTGGCCTTATGCATGAGGCACATGTGCCCTGCAATGGGATCCACACCAACACACACAACATACCCCTGCTGCTTCCCCTCTCCAGCTTTCGAACAATGCTCACTAGCCAGCAGAAAAATCATAGAGAATATCAGGGTTGGAAGGGACCTCAGGAGATCGTCTAGTCCAACCCCCTGCTCAAAGCAGGACCAACCCCAACTAAATCATCGCAGCCAGGGCTTTGTCAAGCCTGACCAAAAAACTTCGAAGGAAGGAGATTCCACCACCTCCCTAGGTAACCCATTCCAGTGCTTCACCACCCTCCATGTGAAAAAGGTTTTCCTAATATGCAACCTAATGCTCCCCCAATGCAACCTGAGACCATTACTTCCTGTTCTGTCATCGGCTACCACTGAGAACAGTCTAGATCCATCCTCTTTGGAACCCCCTTTCAGGTAGTTGAAAGCAACTATCAAATCTTCTCCCAGTCTTCTCTTCCGTAGACTAAACAATCCCAGTTTCCTCAACCTCTCCTCATAAGTCATGTGCTCCAGGCCCCTAATAATTTTTGTTGCCCTCCTCTGGACTCTCTCCAATTTTTCCACATCCTTCTCATAGCGTGGAGCCCAAAACCGGACACTATACTCCAGATGAGGCTTCACCAAAGCTGAATAGATCACGTCCCTCGATCTACCGGCAATACCCCTACTTACACAACTCAAAATGCCATTAGTCTTCTTGGCAACAAGGGCACACTGTTGACTCATATCCAGCTTCTCATCCACTGTAACCCCTAGGTCCTTTTCTGTAGAACTGCTGCCTAGCCACTCGGTCCCTAGTCTGTAGCAGTGCATGGGATTCTTCCGTCCTAAGTGCAGGACTCTGCACTTGTCCTTGTTGAACCGCATCGAATTTCTTTTGGTCCAATCCTCTGATTTGTCTAGGTCCCTCTGTATGTCCCTACTCTCCAGCATATCTACCACTCCTCCCAGTTTAGTGTCATCTGCATACTTGCTGAGGGTGCAGTCCATGCCACCCTCCAGATCATTAATGAAGACGTTGAACAAAACTGGCCCCAGGACTGACCCTTGGGGCACTCCACTTCATACCAGCTGCCAACTAGATATGGAGCTATTGATCACTACCTGTTGAGTCTGATGATCTAGCCAGCTTTCTATCCACCTTACGGTCCATTCATCCAGCCCATACTTCTTTAACTTGTTGGCAAGAATAGTGTGGGAGACTGTACCAAAACTTTGCTAAAGTCAAGGAATAACACATCCACTGTTTTTCCTCATCCACAGAGCCAGTTATCTCATCATAGAAGGTAATTAAGTTAGTCAGGCATGACTTGCCCTTGGTGAACCCATGCTGACTGTTCCTGATCATTTTCCTCTCCTTTATGTGCTTCAGAATTGATTCCTTGAGGACCTGCTCCATGACTTTTCCAGGGACTGAGGTGAGGCTGACTGGCCTGTAGTTTCCCGTATCCTCCTCCTTCCATTTTTTAAAGATGGGCACTACATTAGCCTTTTCCCAGTCATCTGGGACCTCCCCCGATTGCCATTAATTTTCAAAGATAATGGCCAATGGCTCTGCAATGACATCCGCCAACTCTTTTAGCATCCTTGGATGCAGCGCATCTGGCCCCGTGGACTTGTAGTCGTCCAGCTTTTCTAAACAGTCCCAAACCACTTCCTCCCACTCACTTCACCCCCACCCTGCCCAGAGTGCTACCAGGTGCTCCGGCCCGGGACAGCGGGGCCCCGCTTCCCCGGCCAGAGCTCGCACGCCAATAAAAATGGGCCACAGACCGGCCGTAGTTTGCCCACCCCTGCTCTATGAAGTGACTCTGCTGAGCAGCCTAGTTTATTACTATGGTCAATGCTGCCTCTTTCTGGGGAGTTCACACTGGGACTGATCTAGGTTACCATATTTGAACTTTCAAAAAAGAGGACACTCCTGGGGGGGGTAGGGGTAGTCCTGCCCCCGTCAACTGCCCCACAGAACCTCCAATCCATCCAAGCCCCCCGCTCCTTGTCCCCTGATGACCCCATCCTGGGACTCCTGCCCCTGACTGCCTCCTGGGACTCCACCCCCTATCTAAGCCTCCCTTCTCCTTGTCCCTGACTATCCCCTCCTGAGATCCCCCCAACCTAACTGTTCCCCTAGGACTCCATCCCCTACCTGTCCCCGACTGCCCCGACTCCTATCTACACCCCCACCCCTGACAGACCCCCAGGACTCCAATTCCTATCCAACCACCTCCTGTCCCCTGACTGCCCCCCCAAACTCCCGACCCATCTAACCCCCTCTGCTCCCTATCTCTGGACTGCCTCGACCCCTCTCCACACCCCCGCCCTGACGGCCCCCCCCAGAATCTGCGCTGCATCCAACCCCCTGCTTCCTGTCTGCCCTGATCCCTCTCCACACCCCCACCCCGACAGCCCCCCCCC
>ML677360.1:4035343-4212507 GCA_007922305.1 Dermatemys mawii | reverse complement strand
CTCAAGCAGCTCCCGGAAGCAATGGCATGTCCCCCCTCTGCTCCTACGCAGAGGTGCGGCCAGGAGATTTTGCGCACTACTCCATCAGCAGGCACCACCCCTGCAGCTCCCACTGGTCCTGGTTCCTGGCCAATGGCAGCTGCAGAGTAGTCGCTTGAGGCGGGGGCATCGTGGGGAGCCCACTGGCTCCTATGCATAGAAGCTGGAGAGGGCACGTCATTGCTTTCGGGAGCTGCAAAGAGCCTGCCTTAGTCCTGTTGCATCACTGATTGGACTTTTAACATCCCGGTCAGCACTGCCACCAGGTCCCTTTTCAACCAGACATTCCAGTCGAAAACCGGACAGCTGGCAACCTTATGGTACCCATAGGACTCACACAGCACCCCCAGAGAAAGGTCTTGGCAACACCCTGGCTCTAGCTCAGGTGCAGTTGCAGCACTGCTGCCTCTCCTGCAGATCCTGGCCATGAAAAGGTTCCCCAAATTAATCTGTCAAGTAACACACTCTCCTGAATCCTGGGCATTGTGATCACCCAACATTTATTGCTTTCTGTCATCAGAGCCAAGGAGGCCATAAATCCAGGCTTCATTTCCACTAGTTTGGGTTCTGCTGATCACAGACAAGCCTGGCATGGCTCTGAGCATGCAGCAGCTTGGAGATGAATATTTGCAGGCCAGAGACATCGACACTGCATGACCAAGGAACTGCACATGCACTGACCCTGGGAAAGCCCACAGAGTGGACGTGTACTGGGTAAGTATTTCTAGGTATCAGGAAAATGTGCTGATTGCCAGATGAATCGGCTTTGCAAGGCTAGCAGAATGGACCCTCACTGTTAGATGGGCCAGGAATGTCACTGGAATCTGCTTGCCTTAAAATGCAGATCTGCTCAGAAGAGGAAGTTGCTCACCTGTGCAGTTACAATAGTTCTTCGAGGTATGTGTCCCTATGGGTGCTCCACTTTAGGTGTTTGTGTGCCCCTGCACCTCTAATTGGGATTTTTGGTAGCAGTGTCACTCTGAGCTGTACATGTGCTCTCCCTCCTTCATGCACTGCCTCGAGGCTATTTAGCACTGCACAGGTGAACCCCCCTCACTTCCTTCTCTACTTCAGAGCCCAATAGAGAACTCTGAAGTAGAGGGGAGAAGGGTGGGTTTTGGATCACCCATAGGGACACACATCTCGAAGACCCATTGTTATAGCACAAGGTGAGCAACTTCCTCCTCTTCTTTGAGTAGTGTCCCTATGGATGCTCCACTTTAGGTGACTCCTGAGCAGTACCCACCACTGGAGGCTGGGACTTCAGAGTGGAGTCTTTTACTAGAGAGAGTACTGTGGAGTCAAAGATGGTGTCAATGGCCAAATCCTCAGTGATCGCATAATGTTCTGCGAAAACATGGACAGAGGCCCAAGTCGTTGATAAGGGCATCCCTATGGAACGTGATTGAGGTAGAAACCGATCTTGTGGAGTGTGTATGGACGGAAGTAAGTTGCACCCATGATAAGAGATTAATGCAACTAGAGACCCATTTGTATAGTCTCTGAGGCAATATCACAGAGCTTTTGGATCTTTCTGTGGATGAAAGGAAGAATTTAGCGGATTTCCTGAAGTCATTAGTCCTGTCCAAGTAGAATACTAATATCCTTCTAATATTTAGCATATGCACAATTGTCTCCCAGTTGTCACAAAGTGGTTTTGGGGAAAAAACAGGGAGATGGATCTGTTGATTCATGTGGAAAGTGCAGAAATAGTAGGGAGAAACTTGGGATATGGCCTTAGAGTTACTTCGTTTTTTAAAAGAAAAAGGCAGTGAACGACGGGCATGCCATTAGGGTCATTGTTTCTACTATGTGCCTAGCTGAGGTGATGGCAATTAGAAATGCTGTCATCATTGACAGGAGTAAGAGAGAACAAGTTGCCCTGGACTCGGAGGAAAGTCCAGTTCAAGCCCTGAGAACCTGGTTAAAGTCCCAGGCTGGAGCGGGTGTTGTTTTATGGGGGAAGAGATTTCCAATGCCCTTAAAGAATCTATGCATTAGTGGGTGAACAAACACCAAGTGAGAAGCAGTTTTCGCCATGAGATGTACCTTAAAGGGAGCTAAGTGAGAGTTTAAAATGTAGTGCAAAATCAATCAGAGGGAGGAAAGATGAGGTTGGTTCTGTGTGTTTTGAATGGTACAAACTTGGAGTCGTTTCCATTCTGTAGATAAGTATGTGGAGTGGTCAACATGTGGTTGTGTTGTTACACGTCTTTAAGCTTGTCAGAGCATTCTGCTTCTAAGCTTTGGAACTAAGAAAGAGCCAAACCTGGACACGAAGGACCCATGGGTTGGGGTGAACAGTCAGTCCATAGTTTTGAGAGAGCGGGTGAGGGGTAGGTTGAAGTCAGAGAAACAAGAGGGCATATTGCTATCTGCGTCAGGTAAGGGAGTCAGACTTGTAATAGTCAAGAGGGGCAATCAGAATAACTCTCGCTTTGCTTCATTGAATTTTCAACAGAATCTGGGAAAAAAGGCATACAAGTGGGCGCTGTTCCATGGGAAGATGAGGGCAACTGCCAGTGAATGTTTCCCCAGGCTGGCCCTGGAGCAGTAACAAGGACCTTTCTTGTTCCAATAAGTAGCGAAGAGATCCATATGCCGGGTTCCTCAAAGAGTGGCTATATCTTAAAGCACCCTGTAGGTTCAGGGTTAGAAAGCAATCTCTTTGCTCTAGAGGCTGTCCTAACTGCTGTGAAGTAAGGTAAGGTGACTTCTCAGTGGTGTGACAGGTGTACAGACGGCAGCTGATGCTGTAAAGTATTATTGTTCAGGCCCTCAACCAGCTCATCGAAAGTGCTTATAAGAGGCAATCTGAGAGGTCACCGACTGGGGTGCAGACTGCACTTTTGAGCCCTGGGCCACTTACACTGTGGCTCATAACAGCACTGAAATGGGGGTATTGAGAAGATTGTAACTTGTGGTGTGGCTGAGAGGTATATCTTCTCTTCTGTCCTAAGGAGTGTAGTGTGGTCCAAGAATCCTTCAGGATGTGGAGAGAAAAATCTGTCTTCTCTGCAAAGAGTTTGGCCCTTCAAACTGTAAGTCTGTAGCCCTTTGGGCAATCTAGACAGGTGTAGCCAACAAAAACCCCACAACCTACCTCAGTACCACTGTCATGGAGACTGGGCGGGTAGCTGTAATAGCTACATCCAGTGGTATCTCTAGAACCAGTCTGGCTATTAACTGTCCATCTCTAAGAATGACCTGAATCTGTTCTTTTTGTGTTTCCTATAATGTTCCACAAACATAATGGGTTTCCCATGATTAATAAAATTGTATTTAGCCATGACAATTTGGTAATGTATTACTCGAAACAGTAATGTTGTCGATGAATATGCCATCTTTGGAAGCCTGATAGTACGGAATTGACTTGGGATTATGTTGCTTGTTTCGTGCATTAACCACATCCACTATGACAGAATTGGGTTGTGGATGCTGAAAACAAAATCTGCCTCTTTGGGTAGAGATATACGATTGATTTTGTTTACACTCTGTTGCTGGCTCGTGTGATGGAGGCTGGTATCTGCCAGATGCCTTGGAAGGATTTAGAATCAGCCCATTAATTGGGAGGACAATTCTAGATGAGAAGGTAGTGTGCAGAATTTCCATCAACTAGTGATGAGTATCTGTCACCTCCTGTAGGTGAATCTGCAGCTCGTCTGCCACCTCTTGGTAAGAACCGAAAAGTTCTTAAATCTTCACGTAGTGATGAGGGGTGGGAAGCATAGCCTCATCTGGGAGAGATGAGGAGAAGTGTGCTGGAGAGGTAGCTTCCTCTTTAGGTGGTTATGGGTTGTTGTTTTTTCCTCTCCTCTTCATCTTCTTCCCTCTGTTCTGAAAAAGCTTTCTCCTGCCCTGTCTCAGGTGCTCTCCTGCCCTGCCTCAGGTGCCAGACTATAGTAAACCATCTGGTGGACACTCCGTGAGAGACACCGGAGACTGTCGCGACATGTGTACACACATTGCCAAAGAGTTACAATATGGCCTTGGGAGGGGGAGGGAGAGGAAGGAAGGCGGGCACGGGCGATGGGACTACCTCAGGGGGCTCATAACTTGATTGTAGGTTGGCGTGATATCATAGAATATAGAATCATAGAATATTAGGGTTGGTAGGGACCTCAGGAGGTCATCTAGTCCAACTCCCTGCTCAAAACAGGACTAAACCCAACTAAATTATCCCATTCAGAGCTTTGTCAAGCCTGACCTTAAAAACCTCTAAGGAGATTCCATCACCTCCCTAGGTAACCCATTCCAGTGCTTCACCACCCTCCTAGTGAAAACGTTTTTCCTAATATCCAACCTAAACCTTCCCACCTGCAACTTGAGACCATTACTCCTTGTTCTGTCATCTGCTATCACTGAGAACAGTCTAGATCCATCCTCTTTGGAATCCCCTTTCAAGTAGCTGAAAGCAGCTATCAAATCTCCCCTCAGTCTTCTCTTCTGTAGACTAAATAATCCCAATTCCCTCAGCCTCTCCTCATAAGTCATATGCTCCAGGCCTCTAATCATTTTTGTTGCCCTTCTCTGGACTCTTTCCAATTTTTCCACATCCTTCTTGTAATGTGGGCTCCAAAACTGGACACAGTACTCCAGATGATGCCTCACCACTGTCAAATAGAGGGGAACGATCACATCCGTCGATCTGCTGGCAAGGCCCCTACTTATGCAGCTCACAATGCCATAAGCCTTCTTGGCAACAAGAGCACACTGCTGACTGATGTCCAGTTTCTCATCCACTGTAACCCCTAGGTCCTTTTCTGCAGAACTAATGCCAAGCCACTCGGTCCCTAGTCTGTAGCAGTGCATGGGATTCTTCCATCCTAAGTGCAGGACTCTGCACTTGTCCTTGTTGAATCGCATCGAATTTCTTTTGGCACAATCCTCAAATTTGTTGAGGTCTGTCTGTATCTTATCCTTACCCTCCAGGGTATCTACCACTCCTCCCAGTTTAGTGTCATCTGCAAACTTGCTGAGGATGCACTCCACACCATCCTCCAGATCATTGATAAAGATATTGAATAAAACTGGCCCCAGGACCAACCCTTGGGGAACTCCGCTTGAAACCGACTGCCGACTAGACATGGAGCCATTGATCACTACCTGTTGAGCCCGATGATCCAGCCAGCTTTCTATCCAGCTTACGGTCCATTCATCCAGCCAAACTTCTTTAACTTGTTAGCAAGAATACTGCGGGAGACCATATCTAAAGGTTTGCTAAAGTCAAGGAATAACACAGTCACTGCTTTCAACTCATCCACAGAGCCAGTTATCTCATCATAGAAGGCAATTAGGTTAGTCAGGCATGACTTGCACTTGGTGAATCCATGCTGACTGTTCCTGATCACTTTCCACTCCTCTAAGTGCTTCAGAACTGATTCCTTGAGGACCTGCTCCATGATTTTTCCAGGGACTGAGGTGAGGCTGACTGGCCTGTAGTTCCCCGGATCGTTGTTCTTTCCTTTTTTAAAGATGGGCACTACATTAGCCTTTTTCCAGTCATCCGGGACCTCCCCTGATTGCCATGAGTTTTCAAAGATAATGGCCAATCGCTCTGCAATCACCTCTGCCAACTCCTTTAGCACCATCGGATGCAGCGCAACCGATCCCATAGACTTGTGCTCATCCAGCTCTTATAAATAGTCCTGAACCATTTCTTTCTCCACAGAGGGCTGGTCATCTCCTCTCCATGCTGTGCAGCCCAGTTCAGTAATCTGGGAGCTGACCTTGTTCATGGAGACAGAGGCAAAAAAAGCATTGAGTACATTTGCTTTTTCCACATCCTCTGTCACTAGGTTGCCTCCCTTACTCATTAAGGGGACCACACTTTCCTTGACTTTCTTCTTGTTGCTATCATACCTGAAGTAACCCTTCTTGTTACACTTAATATCCGTTGCTAGCTGCAACTCCAAGTGTGATTTGGCCTTCCTGATTTCACTCCTGCACTCATGCCTGGGCAATATTTTTATATTCCTCCCTGGTCATTTGTCCAATCTTCCACTTCTTGTAAGCTTCTTTTTTACGTTTAAGATCAGCAAGGATTTCACTGTTAAGACAAGCTGGTTGCCTGCCATATTTACTATTCTGTTTACGCATCGGGATGGTTTGTTCCTGCAACCTCAATAAGGATTCTTTACAATACAGCCAGCTCTCCTGGACTCCTTTCCCCTTCATGTTATTCTCCCAGGGGATCCTGCCTATCAGTTCCCCGAGGGAGTCAAAGTCTGTAGTCCAGGGTCTGTATTCTGCTACTCTCCTTTCTTCCCTGCATCAGGATCCTGAACTTGACCATCTCATGGTCACTGCTTCCCAGGTTCCCATCCACTTTTGCTTCCCCTACTAATTCTTCCCAGTTTGTGAGCAGCAGGTCAAGAAGAGCTCTGCCCCTAGTTAGTTCCTCCAGCACTTGCACCAGGAAATTGTTCCCTACACTTTCCAAAAATTTCCTGGATTGTCTGTGCATTGCTGTATTGCTCTCCCAGCAGATACCAGGGTGATTGAAGTCTCCCATGAGAACCATGGCTTGTGATCTAGTAACTTCTCTCAATTGCTGGAAGAAAACCTCATCCATCTCTTCCCCGTGGTCTGGTGGTCTATAGCAGACTCCCACCATGACATCAGCCTTGTTGCTCACACTTGTAAACTTAATCCAGAGACTTCGGTTTTTCTGCAGTTTCATACCGGAGCTCTGACCAGTCTTGCTGTTCTCTTACATACAATGCAACTCCCCCACCCTTTCTGCCCTGCCTGTCCTTCCTGAACAGTTTATATCCATCCATGACAGTACTCCACTCATGTAAGTTATCCTACCAAGTCTCTGTTATTCCAATCACATCATAGTTCCTTGACTGTGCCAGGACTTCCAGTTCTCCCTGCTTGTTTCCCAGGTTTCTTGCATTTGTGTATAGGCACTTAAGATAACTGTCGCTGATCATCCCGCTTGCTCAGTATGAGACAGGAGTCCTCCCCTCTTGCGTTATCCTGGTTCTGCTACCTCCTGGTATCTCATTTCCCCCCTTACCTCAGGGCTTTGATCTCCTTCCCCAGGCGTACCTAGTTTAAAGCCCTCCTCACTAGGTGAGCCATCTTGCTTGTGAAGATGCTCTTCCATCTCTGCCTAGCACCCTTCCTTCTCGGAATACCATCCCATGGTCAAAGAATCCAAAGGTTCTCTCCGACACCACTGTGTAGCCATTAGTTGACTTCCACAATTCGACGGTCCCTACCTGGGCCTTTTACTTCCACAGGGAAGATGGACGAGAACACCATTTGTGCCTCAAACTGCTTTATCCTTCTTCCTAGAGCCATGTAGTCTGCAGTGATCTGCTCAAGGTCATTCTTCGCAGTATCATTGGTGCCCATGTGGAGAAGCAGGAAGAGGTAGTGGGATGACCCTTGTAGTGTGATGGTGGGCCATGGTGAGGGGCCAAGGAATTATCTCCTCCTGGCCAGTGTCAGATTAGTCAGTGGGTTAAGGGGCTGCTGACTGGGGTATTGGCAGGATACGGCCCAGTGCTAAGAGCGATTCTGGGTGCTGCGATGTACTCGATAGCGGGGTCCTGGTTCTAAGTAATGTGGATTGTGGTTCTTCTCCAATCATCAGGTCTCCAGGGTACCAGAGCTCATGCAGTACCATGGATTCATTTTGTACCACAGAGGAGTGTCCATAGTACACTGTCAGAACCAAGAGTTGGGCAGAGCACTCAATAAATGAAGAGTTTTGCCCAGTACAGAAAGTTTGTTGGTGCCACTTCTTTAGTAATTGTCTCTCCCTGGGTACTGAGGCCACAGGTCTCCAGAGTATCAGAGCACCTGTGTTACCATGGATTCATGTGGAACCACAAAGGAGCGCCTGTAGTCAGTATCGATGGTTGGGAAGGTGCAAAACGCTTCCTAAATGGAAGTTTTGTTGCACCTGGTACCAAAGGGTTTCTCTGTGCTGCTCTTTTCGAGATGGTACGGTAACTATCCCCTCTCAGTGCACAGAGCTCACAGCAAAAAGCCCCTTCTCGAAACTTCACATCTATGGTGCTGAGGTGTCAGTGCAGAGAGCAGAACTCAGAGCTCACAGCCTGAAGCCCCGTCTCAGGTTTCTGCTTCCGAGAGCAGCTGAGCTCATAGCAGGGGGTTCCTCTGCTGTTACTGTCCTACTGAGGTGACTGCTCTGGGGAGTCCCACTGGCTGGTCAGTTATTTGGGGACAGTGCTGAGATGGCCACACTGGGGAGTACCCCTTTGGCTGGCCAGTTGCTTGGAGGAGCCTTTCCAGGGGGAGCCTGCAGATGGCTTTTTTTCTCTCTCTCGTCTCCTCTTCACGACTGGACCCCTTTTGAAGTGAAGGCTCCGGGGATAATCCTGAGTCAAAACCCACTGGAGTCCCTGTAGACTGAGGTGTTTTCTCCATAGAGAGGAATTTTTACTTCAGCCCAAAGCTCCTGTGAGACTGCAGTTTTAGGTGTGGCTGGTAAAGCACTTCTGTGAAGCTCTCCCAGGCACAGTGAATGTCTGGCCATTACAGGAACCGACTCCTGGCAGGAGAGGCACTGCTTGGAGCAGAGAGAGCCAGGCAAGTCCCTGGGCAGGGGACTATCATCCTCTAGCAGGGAGGAATGCTGTCTCCCAAAATGAATGATTGTTGGAAGTGAGGACTTGCATCTGCACCTGCTCAGTCTCAGGACAACCTATGAGCATAGCAGGGCCATCTGATGGATTGTGCCACCTGACTTGCTGAGGAGGTCACCAGATCTGCTCTCACGCACAATAGCTATGACTGAATGATTTCTGGCTGCTCATCACACACGCCCAAAGCTGTGCTCTCTCCAGTGCCTGCCCTGCTCCTAGCCTTGCTCCAGCCTTGGTCCTGGCTTGTTCCCAGCATTGCTCCTGCCTTGTCCAGTCTATTGCCTTCCTGACTCTGGTGCCTGACTCCTGCTCCAACCACTAGGTTTGGCTACCCACATCCCAGTTCATGACAGTGGTGCCGAAAAGCTATCCTGTTCAGCCAGGGTCCCTGCTAAGCACCTTCAAGGCTCGCTGCATATGCAGCCAGCCTCTCCACTGCTTCTGTCTGAGATCTCTCCAGCCAGGATAACTCCTCCCACCTGCTCTGGGTCCCCAGCCCAGAAATCTCTGCAAGGGAAATAATGGGCGTCATTTACTCCAACAATTGGATTCTCAGTGTCAGTCTGGTTGCTATAGAAACTCCCTCAGGAGGAGAAGAGATTGCTAATTAAGATTCCCACAATGCACTGCTTTCATCCTCTGCCCCAGCCCTGTTTATCAAGCTGCAGACATCTGCAGCTCCCGGCCCCTTTGATATGAGACAAGCACCAGGACATGTGCTCTGCCCTGCTGGGCTCTGAGCACATGCTGCTGTCACACTCACTCTGTCCTGCTGAGGGAGTTGCTGGGGCCATCCTGCTGGCCTGGAAGGAGCGTCAGTCCGAAGCAGGGATTTTTGGGTGACGGGGGAAGGGAAGCCAAGGGAGGAAAACCCATACCCCCTTTTCCCCCAAGAGTCCAGTGTGCGTCTGCAGCTCTTACCTGGGCGATGTGGCACTTGAGCTCAGTCCGCTCTACCTCCCAGGCAGCCTTGGCCTTGGCAAATTGCTGCTGCAGCTCATTCATGCCCTGCCTCTCCTCACGCAGCTCCGTGCACAGCTCCTTCAGGATCACTTTCATGTCTGCCAAGGTCTTGACATACTCATTGGGCTGCCAGGCAGGGGAAGGGAGAAAGGCATGAGCATGGGCAACTGTTCACAGACATCTGCAATGGGGGAGGCCCTGCTGTCCACTCTCCCGGAGCAGCGGGCACAGGGCTCGGCAGGCCCAGTGTCTGTCTATGCCAGGCAACGAGGACAGGGAGAGGCAGCTCTGCAGGCACCAGGGATCTGGTCAAGGCTGTGATGCCTCCTCACATGGATTGAGTTTCAAGAATGTGCCTTGTCCTACAGTTCAGCAGCAATAGAGCCAGCTGGGCTGTCTAGCCCCCGCCCAGCCCTGGGACCTGGGGAAGGAAGGTTCACTCAAGTCCAACACTCTAGCCAGGGGCTGTAAAAGCATCCTGCAATACACACCGGATTAATTTCATGGTCATCAAACCTCCTGCAGAAACCCCCTGCTGAGGGTGATGACCCCATAGGCAGAGGGGACACCGAAGTAACCCTGATCTCCTCCAAGTCAGTAGGCTGCAGATTTGGGAGGGCAGAGCACAGGACTGGGAGACAGAGCGCCACAAATACCCTCCACCCCAGTCCCCCTCATACAAAGGGCAGAAGGACCTTGGACAACTGCTGGGGGGCTGGAAGACTCTTTGGTGTATGCAGCAGCCAGTGTTCCTCCATTCATGCTGGGCCCAGGCAGTCAGGTTGGAGAACGAGCAAATGCCAGGGCAGAAAACAGATGCAACCCCTGCCCTGTTCACTGGGTTCCAACCCTCTCACCCACCAGCCTGTGAAGCTGCCAGGCTGCAGAGGAGTCCTGGGAAACGCCTAAGGCCTCCCTCTGCGGCACCACGATCCTCTAGGAAGCTATCCTCTCCCCTTCGCCTGGCACCAGTTTGGAGAATGTGACTCAAGAGTCCCACTGTCACCCGCTCTCTGTGCTCATTGGCTTCTGCCCACTGCCCCACCCCTACTGGAGCAGTTCTGGGGCAGAAGGCTGGGAAACAGTGCCTGGATCCCTACTAGCAATGCTGGGGTCAGACAGCTTGTGCACATGCCCTCCATTCAGCATGTAGTGGCTACCCCCTCCATGGCCTGTGAGGAGGGCGAGAGGCCATTCCCCCAACCCTGTAGGCTGAAGGGCCCCAGGAAGCTGCAGCAGGTTCTAATTCCTGCCCACCCAGCTGGGAAGGTCAGGCCTGCCGGGCGACTGGAAGGCCAGTCTCCATTTGGGAGCTGCTGAGAAGATGCAGCCTCAGGGCCTCTCCCAGCATCCTTGGTCATTCCTAAGTCCAGGCCCTCCTGGGTCCCTGGAGGATCAGAGAAGAGGAGGAATGTCTGCAGAACATGGGCAGAGAGGCATGTAGGCTGGCACACTCCATGGAGGCTCCCAGCAGAGCCTCACAAGCTGAAGGGGAGAGGAGGGTGTTTCTTCACTGGCACTTCCTTTGAGAGATCCCAGGCTAGTGCTGTGGGCACGGCAGCCAGGTGTGCCGCCCCAGGGATGGAAAGTTCAGGCTCCTTTGTACTGCCAGCTACACCCAGACGCTATGTCTTTCATAGTAAGGAGCCAGGCTTCAAGGATACCTTGTTCTCAGCAGATAGAGTAACAGGAAGCTGGAGCCTACAGGACACAGCGGCTCTGCCACAAACTAGACCTGGAGTTTGCCGGTTAGGCCCAGCCCCTTGCTCTACATGACACAGAAAGCATAATGGCCCAATGCAGAGACTCTGGCCAGCCAGAGCTTACTCCACAGCCAGTTTGCCCACTATGGGATGTCCTGCTGGGAGAGGGAGCTGGTGACAAGTGCCCAGCACTGCAGTGTCTCTCAGAGCCCAGCCTGGAAGCTGCATGCAAGCTCCCTCCCCATCCAGCTTCTGCCTTATAAGGGCTAAGCACAGACATCTGGCTGGCTGCTGCTCTCCAATGTAAACATGGACTTGTGCCCATGGGCCTCAGTTAGGGCAGGCTCAGAGACAGCCCCCACTCAGCCTTACCCTCCTTTGCCCACAGCTCCCAATAGTGGGTGATGTTTTATAGAATCGTAGACTATCAGGGTTCGAAGGGACCTCAGGAGGTCATCTAGTCCAACTCCCTGCTCAAAGAAGAACCAATCCCCAGACCTGCCCACCCCTGTACCCTGATCTCCAAGGAACGCTCACAACCCTGCCTTCACTGGGAGCCATGATGCCGGGTTCAGGGGATCTCTCGGCTTGTCTGCGCAGTATTTACACTTTCTGATCAATCCCCAATGCTTACTAATAGCATGAGCAAATTGCAGCTCTGGCCTCAGCCCACACCAGGACTTTTGGCCTCACTACCCAAGTGGCAGGGTCTGACTGCGACCAGGCCGCCGGTGCTGGACTTGGAATGCAGCACACAGACCAGCAGTCCCTCCTGCCAGCCCAGAGGATGGGCCAGGATGGCAGGATTGAGGGTCTGCCACAGCAGACACACACAGGGCCCCAAGCTGCCTGAGCTCCCAGGGACACAGCATTCTCCCGCACCAGCCTGGCCCTTCACAGCCTCCTGGTCCCAGGTGTGCTTGGCTCCCTGGAAACGAGAACTGAGTGGGAAAGGAAGGAGGATATGAGGTTCCCTGCTCACAAACACGCCCAGTCTCTGTGCTCGCTCTTTGCTAGAGCCAGGAACCAGCCTGTGCCTGGGGAGCTGGGCTGAACCAGAGACTATAGAGCACTTGCCCGCCCCCACCACCACTTCGAGCTCAGCACACGGGCGCCCCCTGCAGTAGGTCTGCCAAGGTCTCAGCTCACCGTATTTTGAGTCCAGGTGTCTCGGACACATGTCTTGTTATCAGCCTGCTGCTGTGAGGTGAGCTCCTCCTCCTCGATCAGCAGGTACAGCTCTTTCATGCTGTTCACCTGGGAGCACAACGAGATACAATGCGGAGAGGTAGCTCGGTCCCCCTCAGCCTCCAGCCACAGGCAGATGAGGGGCTCCCAGCCCAGAGGAGTGGAGGGAAGGGGCCCTGGAGTAGTGAGAAGCAGGCACCCATGGCTGCCTGTACTCAGTAGAGCCCAGGGATTGGAGGTGACTGCGAGCTGGGATGGAAGGCCACTGGGAGAGCTGTGTGTGGGGCCCAGTACTGAAGTAACGCATGGACTGAGGGCCTTCAGCAGAGCTATGGGTGAGGGTGATCTGCTCTCAGCACTTCCCCAGTTTGTGTTTCCTGCTCTTCGTACCAGCCACCAGACACCACAGGCTCATGCCAGGGCATAGAGTCACCTTCTGGCCTCAGGACAAGGTCAGGCCATAATGAGGCTGTTGTTACCAAGCCTGACACAGTCGCTGCCATCCAGAGGCTACGCACTCTGTGCACGTTGTTTGTTCTCGTTTGTGAATGAGTTTAATGCTCAGAGAAGTGAGGGACTAGAGCCTGGGCTTGGCCCAGACAGGTGCTGAGCAAGCTTCCCGGAGGGGCAGCTATGCACTTAACTGGCATTAGAGCAGGGAACAGCTGCCCTGACTTGGCTTGGAGATGGGCATCTCACTGACATGCACATGATCGGTAATGACGCAGAGGTGCAGCCTGGAGAATAACAGGCCTCGACCTGTCTGCTTGGATGCCAGGCTGGAGTCTGAGGGCTGACCTGCGTTGGCCAGACTCTCCTGCTTCCTGCCCTGTGATCTATTCCCTAGTGCGTGACCATTGCTCGGGAGCTGAGTGCAAGCTGACTTTGTGTAACAGCCAGCAGGTTTCCAGCAGCCAGAACCACTGAGAGGCAGATGTGGCCCCTTGCCACCGTCAGAAAAACTCTGTGCCACTTCTCCATGCTGCTCCCACTCCTCTCCCTATGCCAAGCTGCCCAGCCTCCCTTCTGCTGCAGAAAAGGAGGCAGGATTCAGCACTGGCCGACCCTGACTGGCACTGCCCAGGTTGTCCCCACGCACAGGCTCAGCCTGGAGCCTTTCTGAACCCTTGAGTTTGAGGCGGGGGGAGGGTTGAGTGTGAGATATCAACTCAGACACAGGAAACCACCCAGGACAGAGCACAGGGCGGGGAGCAGCTGGCTCAGCAATGGGCCACAGGGCCTTTCACTCAGGACACTGCAGGATTTTACTGCCCAGCAGCTGGTCCCTGCAGCAGCAGGGGTTAAATGATCGGGGATCTTAGGGGGCTGCAGAGCATGAGGGTGGCACCAGGTGACACCTTATATGCAGCCTCATGTGAGAGAGGAAGGAACAGCTAAGCCAGACTGACACCTCCCGCCCCCACACACTGTCCCTACAGGGGCCCCTCCCCAGGCCAGAAGTGACAGGAGTTGGCAACACTGACTCTACCCAGCCAATAGCCCAGAGACTGCAGGTCCCAGCATGCCAAGCTCCCTCTCAGGCTGCAGCCCACAGGCTCTGCAGGCTGCATATCTACGTGTAAGGTCACAAAGGCTGGGACTAGCTCAACTGCAAGCCACCTGGCCAGATGCCTGCCAAGACTCTGCTGCAGCCCTCCTCTCCAGTTGGGACAGTGCAGCCCTGTGCCCAGAGACTATCCCGAGGGTCCCAGGTGACTGGTGGGCACTGGGAAGGGGCAATCTGCTGCAGGGGTGGAGGCTGATCCCGTGAGCGTGCTTGTGGGCAGGAGAAGGGGCCAATCCTGTGGGCCCCGGATGCACTGGTTGGGGAGTGGAGGGAGTCATCTTGCGGGCCCCAGGTGCACTGGAGGGCCAGGGGAGGGGGCAATCCCACAGGCCCCAGGCATGCTGAATATCCTGGCTACAGCAGGGACCCCCCAGGGCACATGGGCCAGGCAGCATGCTCTACCTCCAAGAAGCCATCACCCGCACTGTGGAGGATCTTCCCCTGTCTCCAGCGTTTGAGGAACCACTTGAGCTTCATGAAGAGAAGTAGGAAATTCTGCTTGAATTGCTGGGATTCTTGCACCAGGAGGTTCTTCTCCTGGCTCCAGAACTTCTGCTCCAGACGCCTCTGGAGGCTCAGGCTCTGCAGCTCAAACTCCCGCCTCAGGAGAGCCTTCTGCTGGTCTTCCCGCAGCTGGGGGAGAGCCACCATGAGAAGGACCCTCCCCTTGGCCACATGAGGTCCCCCAGTGGGTGCTGCAGCAGGATCTCTGCAGGTGGCAGGACTGGGGGGTTAGGCCCCTGGTGGGGAGGGGCTGAGCCTGGAGCAGAGCTCCTAATGCTGTCACTTATTTCCTGGTCCCATGGGCATGGGGACAGCAGCGATGAAAGAGCCCAGTCCTGTCCTGGGGGTGCTCATAGCAGGGTCATTTGGCTCTGGAGATAATGGTGCTGTGCCAGGGAGCTGTGGAAGGGGGTCCCAGGAATGCTAGTGGATGGTGGGGGGAGAGAGGGGATCATGCTGGTGGGAAGAGGAGGGAAGGGATGATCCCACAAGTGTGCTGGGGGTGGGAGGGAGTGATCCCGCTGGTCCTGGGCATGCTGGGAGGATCCCGAGGGTCCCAGGTGACTGGTGGGCACTGGGAAGGGGCAATCTGCTGCAGGGGTGGAGGCTGATCCCGTGAGCGTGCTTGTGGGCAGGAGAAGGGGGCAATCCTGTGGGCCCCAGATGCACTAGTTGGGGAGTGGAGGGAGTCATCTCGCGGGCCCCAGGTGCACTGGTGGGCTAGGGGAGGGGGCAATCCCACAGGCCCCAGGCATGCTGAAGGTCTCAAGGTGGGGCTGTGGCATGGCTCTGCCAGCACTGGGGAAGAAGGGTTTGAGTTGTGGGGTGCCCTGGGTGCTGCAGACTTCTCTGAAGGAGCCAATGTCCGCAAGCTGTCATGGAGACACCCCCTCTCCCTCCAGCAGATGAGGCAGACAGTGGCTGCCTCGTGCCTGCCCAGAAGGTGCTGGGAGTGGGGTGGGTTTCTGTGCTTGTCTCCTCCAAGGTCTGTGACTATCCCCAAAGCCCAGCCTGGCTCTTGGCTACCCCCGGTCACTCCCACCCGAGGCATAAGCAGACAGTCGAGGCACAAACCCCATTGGGTCACTGCAGCAGCTCCCTGCGGCGACTCTCACTGACCTGGCAGATCTTCTGGGAGAAGTTCTCCAGCTCCTCCTTCCTCAGCTGCCTCTCTTGAGTGAGCTGCTCCTGTAGGCCATGCAGGCTCTCGTTGGCTTCAGCCAGCACCAGCTGCATCTCCTTGATCTGCATGGGCACAGACAGAGTCAGTTCCTTGCTGCCCATCCATGCCCAGGCCTTGCTCCTCTCCCATGGGGAGCAAGGCCTAGGAGCGTCCCAGGGGTGTGTGAGTGCACTGGAGCAGAGAGTGGGTTCACTTCTCCTGGGCTCCACCCCGGCCAAGGGACAGAGGAGGGTGCTCAGCAGCTGCACTCTTGAACTCTGCTCCTGACACATGGTGTGACCTTGAGCTCATCACTCCCCCTCTCCGCGCCGCAGCCGAGACAGATTTAAAATGGGGAAGCCATGTCCTTCCAGCCAGGTTTCTCACTAGCCAGTCAAGGCCTGTAGGCCACGCAGTGTGCAACTGGGAGGGGCTGCAGACAGGCACACAGGGACTCGGAGCCTGGGGCAGGTGGCCGTCTGCTCTACTGGGGCCTCACGGCAGCCATTGCTCCTGGGCATACAAGAACAGAAAGGCCCCAGCCCTGATCATGCTGCTGCTGTGCGGAGAGGGGAGATGCTCAGGCCATTGCTGCCAAGCAGTGGTTTGGAATGGCTGGATCCTCCCTCGGCTCCTCCCAGTTTAGCCACAGAGCTGCCCCACTCAGGGAGCAGCTCGGAGACACTGGGCCTGGCACAGGAGCTGAGGGGTGGTGCAGGAACGTGTCCCAGTGAGCTGCGCTTGCTGGAGACATGCTGGAGTGTGAACCGGCCTCTCGGAAAGTTCCCCCTCCAGGAGCTCTTCTCTCCCAGGGCACCCGTCCCTCCAAGGGTTCCCTCCCTCGACTGCCTGGCAGTAGGTGGCTGTTCACAGGATTCAAAGGGAGGGACAGGACCTCTAGTGAGCCATCAGGCCCATTCTCTGCCATTGGGGTCCCAGACCCACATTTTAAAGGCCTTTTCTCCATGTTTGGACCTTTGTTAGTTCAGAGCAATGGCGCCAACAACCCCACTGCTGACTGGGTGTCCCACACCTGCTTGTCTGGGAGCAGGGGCGCCCTTGGATCTGCAGCCCCAGGCTGGTGGCTCCAACCTTTCCCGAGGATCTGACCTCCCCGGGTCTGACGGGCCCTCCAGCTCACAGAGCTCAGCCTTACACTGGAACTGCAGCTGCTTGAGGGACTATGCGAGGAGAAGTGCACCAGGTGGCACAGCTCAAGGTTTCCAGCCACCAGCCAGGCACAAGACTAGGACCGCGCACCCGGAGGCCAGGGAACAGACACATGGCACCAGTTTGTACAGAGATTCCTGTCAACAGAGCCAGCCTGTCAGTAACACACCGCTTTGTGGAAAGGCAGCAATGAGACTCATGCCAAGGCAGTTCAGAACCCAGACTCTACTCTAGAGAGACTGGCCAGTGCAGGGCCAGGGCGGCAGTTTGTCTTCCCCGTGTTGAGGGGCTGACAGGAGCTGGGGAGGCCCCCAGTGCAGGCTCTGCCTTGCATCACTGCTGCAGTGGTACAAAATACCTGGAGCCAATCCCGTCCCGCTCCTGAACACCCCCTACCAGGGGAGGGGCAGGGCCACAGAGCTAGCACTAAGATGGCGGAAACACCGCACAGAGCCAAATCCATGCCTGCCTGCCACTGGGGCTGCAGGGGAGCTGAGGCAGCAGCAGGCAGGGTGCTGTGAACAGCGGCCCCTCCTGAACAGTCAGGCCGAGCAGGCAATGAAGAGCAGGTGGGTTCATCAGGGCAGCAGCCTCCAGCCTCGGCAGGGGTGTGGCAGGGGCAGCAGGAGGGTGCTGAGGGGGTGGAGAAACCGCCTTAGGTCATGCTGGAGAAAACCATACTACCCAGCAGCCCAGGACAAGTGTCATTGCTCATGCCTACTGCACAAGGACAATGGGGGCGGCTGATGGCACTATGTCCAGTGGTACAGAACTGCAAGTCAGAGGGGACGGGGATGGACCAAGCTGCCAATCACACCAGCGATGCCTTGGGCAGAGGAGGTAGGATCAGAGAGCAGAATCCTGCCAGCTGTTCTTGAGGCAGGGCTGTGCTGTGAGTGCCCTGACCTGAAATCTGGGGCAGTGACTGGGGAGAGGAGAGGCAGGGCTTCGTAGCTAGTCATGGCTCCATCTTCTGCCACAAAGGCCAAACTGTCTGACTTTCCAGCCAAATAAGAGTTAGCTTCACCTGGGTACATGCCCCTGCTGCAAATCACACGTGGAGCTCAGCTTTGCCTTGCAACCTGAGCAGCTGCTGTGGAAATGTACCACGTGATCTACAAGGTTGTCCTTGAGACACGCACAGAGTATTCCACATGCTCTGCAGAAGAACAAGGTCCATGGATACTTCGTGAGTTAGGAACAAAAGCATGAAACCAGCCTGGGTCTGGGATAAACAAGGCAACAAACCCACAGCTTAGCTCAGCAGAGGGTAACACAGAAGTTGCTGCACCAGAGAAGCACAAAGCCCGTGACACAGAGGAGGTGGCTCAGAGACAGGATGTGAATATGCTTCCCAGAGATCATGGAAAGCCAGTTACCCCAGGCTTCGTGCCAGGAAGACAGAGCACTGGGTGGGCAGTTTGCAGAAAGCACGGGGAGCTCTCTGGGCAAGGCACTCCTCATTCGGGACGGGCAGCACTTTCCTACCTGTGGAGAAGCAATCAGAACCTCTGCCCACGTCAAACAGACACGGGAGATCAGGGCAGAGAGGTGGGAGATGGCGAGAGGGGGAAGCCCCCTCCCCTACACTAGCTAACACAGATATAGACCCCAGTCATGCATGGATCAGGTGCATTTTAGGGACAGTCAGGTTGATGCTGCTTGTCCGTTTCGTGAGCACTGGGCTCTGACCACATGACGCCTGTCCGCTTAGGGAAGTGGTCCTGCTGGGAGCAGCGTGCCTGCCGTGCCCATATCACCAGCTGGCTGAGCTTCAAGACACGAGAGGAGCTTTATGGCAGCCCGGGATCCTCACAGCCTCCTCTCCTCCCAGGAGAGCCGGCTCCCCTGTGGGCACTGCTGGCACATGGGGAAGGGCATAGCCCACTAGCTAGAGTCTCTGCTCTCTGGAAGGGGTTTGCCCTATTGCCCCACTAGCTCCGTGGTGTTCTCCCCCATCACCCCATTTACCACACAGAGAGGGGTGCTCTCCCCATCCACGTCTTTCAGAGCGATCCAGCAGCATTTTGGACCCATGCTCCCTCTCACCCAGCTGAGCCATGGACCTGCTGAACACAGGTGCTGAGAGCTCTCCCATGGCAGATCCCTAAGGGCCCGACTTCAGAGCTTCTCCTTTCTGGTCTTCCCCTTCTCCCCACTGATTCAGCGTCTCCTAGGCTACCCCCATCTCTTCCAGGGCAGGGAGCTCCTGCCTCCCGTGCTCACCTACCTCAGTGACATCGGAGTCATTCTCATCAGGTCGGTAGGGCTTGTAGTTCCTGTGGAGTTTCACACTGGGATCCACGTCCATGGCGTTGTTGCTGCGGTACAGGTCAGGGGACCGGCTCCCTGTGGTGTCCCAGTCCGGGCCGTCCCTAAAGTCTGGCTGCTGCATGCATGGGCAAGTTAATGAGAACAAACCAAAAGGGCAGAAAGAAAAGAAAAAACAAACAAAAGAATGGGTCTCAGAAACAGCAAAGAACTACAAGACAACAAAAAGGATGAAGAGGAAGAGGAGCTTCAGCACTGTGGCATAAGACAACGTAGAAAACAAAAGGAAACACAGGATGAGGAGACACGTGGGCTGGTTTGTTTGGGGTGGGGGAGAGAGAGAGAGGGAAAAAATGTGCAAACCCCAGTTATGGTGCCATGCAGTGACTGGTGGGGTGGGGAGCTTGGGCTGGGTTGGACTAAAACTCAGCAGCATGCACAAAAATAGAACTCTGAACAAATGAGTGTGTGCTTCGGAAAGGGGCACTGACACCCACCATCTCTGGAAATCTGCTCCTCCTTCAGAGCCCGGAGCCCTCTACCCTCCCCTGGTGGTCTACAAATTCTCAGCTATGGTCCTCCTTCTCCTTCTGCACATGAGTTGGGTGATGCAGAGCTTGTGGGAGGGGAGAGAGGAGGTGGGGTATGCTGGCTGGTTTGGGGAACAACCTGAACCCAAGATCTTTGCTATACTTCAAGTGCATCAGATTTTAGATGGTGGTGACCAAGGGTCCATGCCTTGAGGAGATGGTGCTGCTGAGGACACTCCTCATGGGGAGCGCTGCCATGCATCCCGAGGGGATTGCATGCTTTAAGCCAAGCTGCACTCTGCTGCTCCAGCAACATGGAGGAGCTGTTCCCCAGGGACAAGAGGGCATGTTTAGTGTCTTACTGAAATTTTCCTTTCCTGGAGTTTCTTGCTCATGGGCTCTCTCTGCAGCACTTAGCAAAGGGGCTGTGGAGCTTTCTCCCCAAGAGTGCTGCATCTTGCTGTAAGGTGGGGTGCCACCGGGATCCTGGAGACCCAGGGCAGCACCCCTTGCTGTCTCTCCTATGCACTGTACTGATTTCACATGAGCCTCCTACCTCGCTGAGGCAGAGACTGAGTTCACATGGGGAGGTTTCACCCTGACAGGAATCTGGCATCAGACCATGCAGCTATTGTTGGGTCTGCAGAACTGTGCAGTCACCTGAGATGCTGAAGTAGGACTGTTCTTGAGAGATCTTCCCCTGTGGCTGGGGACAGGCCGAGTGTCAGCCACCCCACGCCCAAGAGTTCTGAAGTGACGATGATCCAAAACAGTGTTGTGCCTGCCCAATCTCCAGGGCTCCACTTTCCCCCCTACGCACACTCTTTCAGAGCAGAGTCCTATCTTGTCTGTGGGTTCATTATCATGCAGTGAGGAGTTGTTAGTTTGTAGTTCACTCTAGAGAGGCATAAGGGAGGTTACATTATAGGTGGGGTTTGTTTTGTTAAAGCAAGAGAAACAGCAGGGCAAATAAAGCAATCACCACTGCACAGAAACTGCAATGCCATGGAAAAAACCCTACCTGGAAGTCGGAGCTGTGCTCTTTACGCAGTGCTCCTTTGGAAGAGTCCTGGGAACCACAGCTGGGCAGAAAGGAGAAAGGGTTTATCTGCTCTTTCCAGCAGTCCCCAATGTGATCCACCTTCCTCATGAAGGAGCTCAGCTCCTGCTGCAGGACGCGGAGCCTCACGAACATCACATTGATCAGCTTGGAGTCACTGGTGCTTTCACTGTTGTTATCCACAGGCTCGCTCAGCACCAGCTCCATGCAGTCATTGTCCAGACACACCTTCAGGCTGGAGGTGAAGCCATTGGAGTCTGAAATCAAGACGTCAATGGCTTTGCTGACAAGTGTGGCCTGGTCCCGGATGCCAAGAAGAGTCTCCAAATCCTTGGATTTGAAAAGCCGGGTAGGGCTGTTGTCCTGAGACTTCCCGTTGCTGTTGCCAGGCCCTCTCTCAAGGCAGTCCTTGGAATCATTCTCTCCTCCAACAGGCACCTCTCTCCAGAGAGGGGTGAGGATGCAGTCTGCAGAGTCGCCAGCCTCAGCATCGGTCTCCATCATCAGCCTCGTGGTCTGGCAGGAGGCCAGGTCACAGCGCTGCAGGTTAGAAAGCAGCACGCGGTTCTCGTACTGCAGCTTCTTCACCTTGCCGCTGAGCTCACTGATCTGCACCTTGGCTGTGGCCAGCTCCTCTTGGGATGGCTCACTGATCACCGAGCAGCTGTCCTCCGACAGAGTGATGTCCAGGTCGTGGTCCGACTTGTACTTGTTCAGCTCATTCATGAGGAGCTTGTTTTGGTCTTCCAGCTCCATCAGCGATCGCCTCAGTAGCTCTGCCTCCTCTTCCACAAACTGCAGGTGTCGCCTCAGCTCCACCTGGCTCTCCCCAGAGTCCCCACAGCTGGAGGAGGAGAAAGCAAACCGGATGTCCTGCCCCATCACCTCTCTGTCACCTTGTCCCTTCATGTCATCCATCTCTGCCCTCAGCCCACGGTTTTCAACCTCGAGCTCAACGATCCTCCGACTCAGGATGTTGGCTTCTTCCTCAACGAGCTTCAGGTGGGCCTTCAGTTCTGCCTCTCGCGAATGAGGGGAGTCCGCCAGCTCCTCTATGGACAGAGAGCTCTCCAAGTCCCCATACAAGGAGCGGTATTTCACCAGCTCCTCCTTCATGCTGTCATTCTCCTTGGCTAACTTTGTTAGTTTCTTGCACATCAGAGCCGACTCCTCTTTTGCAAAATGCAGCTGACACTTTAAGTCTGCGTTGTCCTCCTACGGGCCAAAATGGCACAGGCATTAAAAAACAGGCTGCTTCTGGTTAAAAATGAGAGTCAGAGACCACGTAGGACCATTGTGATCATCTAGTCTGTACAACACAGACCAGAGAACTTCTCTCATATAATTCCCAAAACAGAGCATTTTAATACCTATTGTTTACAGTTGTACAAAGTTCAAGTAGTCAGCCTGCCTATTTATAATTTATCAACAAAGCTTTTGATATGGTCTCCCACAGTATTCTTGCCAGCAAGTTAAAGAAGTATGGGCTGGGCGAATGGACCATAAGATGAATAGAAAGCTGGCTGGATCATTGGGCTCAATGGATCGTGATCAATGGCTCCATGTCTAGTTGGCAGCCGGTATCAAGTGGAGTGCCCCAAGGGTCGGTCCTGGGGCTGGTTTTATTCAATATCTTTATCAATGATCTGGAGGATGGCGTGAACTGCACCCTCAGCAAGTTTGCAGATGACACTAAACTGGGAGGAGTGGTAGATACACTGGAGAGTAGGGACATACAGAGGGACCTAGACAAATTAGAGGATTGGACCAAAAGAAATTTGATGCGGTTCAACAAGAACAAGTGCAGAGTCCTGCACTTAGGACGGAAGAATCCCATGCACTGCTACAGACTAGGGACCGAGTGGCTAGGCAGCAGTTCTGCAGAAAAGGACCTAGGGGTTACAGTGGATGAGAAGCTGGATATGAGTCCACAGTGTGCCCTTGTTGTCAAGAAGGCTAACAGCATTTTGGATTGTATAAGTAGGGGCGTTGCCAGCAGATCGAGGGACGTGACTGTTCCCCTCTATTCAACACTGGTAAGGCCTCATCTGGAGTACTGTGCCCAGTTTTGGAGCCCACTTTACAAGAAGGATGTGGAAAAATTGGAAAGAGTCCAGAGAAGGGCAACAAAAATGATTAGGGGCCTGGAGCACATGACTTACGAGGAGAGGCTGAGAGAACTGGGATTGTTTAGTCTACAGAAGAGAAGACTGAGGGGGGATTTGATAGCTGCTTTCAACTACCTGAAAGGGGGTTCTAAAGAGGATGGATCTAGACTGTTCTCAGTGGTATCAGATGACAGAAGAAGGAGTAATGGTCTCAAGTTGCAGGGGGGAAGGTTTAGGCTGGATATTAGGAAAAACTTTTTCACTAGGAGGGTGGTGAAGCATTGGAATGGGTTACCTAGGGAGGTGGTAGAATCTCCTTCCTTAGAGGTTTTTAAGGTCAGGCTTGACAAAGCCCTGTCTGGGATGATTTAGTTGGGGATTAGTCCTGCTTGGAGCAGGGGATTGGACTAGATGATCTCCTGAGGTCCCTTCCAACCCTGATATTCTATGATTCTATAAACATACACCTGAAACAAAGCATGAGGCCCTGAGCACAAAACATGGCTTCATATGGACTGCAGCTTATTGAGAATTAATGACCCTACCTCAACGGTCTCATTGTGTCAGATACACTGGGCACTTGAGAAATCCGGGAGCTCATGTCACAAAGTGGAGCTGCACCCTCAAACCTAAGGGCAGAATTTGGCCTTGAAGTTGTGAATTAATTTGGGACACTGACATAGAGAAAAAACAAGTGAACTGGCCCATAGGAGACATTCTGACATCGTTAGAAAACTGTCCCTCAGGTCTGCAGAGTGCCAGTTTCTATGGGCCCTACCAAACCTCAGATACCTGGAAATACGACTCCAAGGAATTGTGGTGAACACAGGAAAAGGACCCAGGAAGCTGGAAAGCAGCTTATCCCACAGGAGATGGGCCCCAACTGGTCTGAACTGACAGGGAGGAAATCACACCCTTGCAGAGCCACAGCACTGAAATGATGGTCACACTGGACTCTAACTGGGCCAGTAAAATAGAGCTAAATGTTTCAGCAGCGTGGGGAACAAGCTACCAGACTCCACGTGGAAGAATAAAAACCACAAGCAGGTTTCCTTCTGAAAGCCTGGCATTGCTGTGCAAGTGCAGCAATGTTTTGAATTAGTTCAGATTGCTGCAAATCCTTCCTCTGGGCTCCCTTCTGCTGCCCAGCCAACAGGAGTCAATTGTTTCAAAACAGAGCAGCACAGCCTCCCATTCGCTCCCTTCCCTGGGTGCGTCACTCCATCAAGCCTGCTGTGCGTTTGCTGTGCTTCAACTGAGCACAGTAGGCACAGAAACTCTCTGTGTGCTCTCGGACAGTGCTGCATACATCCCCGCGGACATTAGCAGCAGCAGCAAACACAGATCTCATTTGTCTAAGGGCTGGGAACCTCAAAGGTAGATTTGGGAAATGAGCTGAGCCTTTCACTGTACAGCTCCCAACAGCCACTGAAACAGTCCCGCCCACATCCTGGCACAATGGCTGAAGTAGCTGTCCCTTTATGCCACAGCTTCTTTGTATGGGCATAGATGGGGAAACCCTGCTAGGTCCCACCCGCCCCTTTTCCCCCAAGGGCCAACACTGAGCTGCTCTCTCAGCACCACTCTCTGGTGCTTTGTCCATGGGGCAGTGAGGAGGCCTGCAGTTCCCTGGGGAACTATTCCCCACTCTCAGGAAGGTCTCCTGTAGTTCCCTCTGCGGGAATTCACTCTACTGCTCCGAGAGTTGCCCCACTACTGACAATAGCATAAAGGGCCAGTGCTGATCCGACACAGATCCCTGCTGTCTGTATAGTCAGCCTTCCAAAGCGGCTTGAGGGAGCCCCCTCCCATGCTCACGCCAAAAGACAGAGACACATACAGGAGAGCAGGGTGCTCCTTGTGAAACACCAAGCACACGTCTTGCCCAGAGGGGAGGTCTGATGCCTGAGGGGCTAGAGAGCACTTCCACTCTGCAACTTCCATCTCAAAACTCAGCAGTAAATACTAAGCCAGAAAGATGGGATGAAGCCATTGCATATAGAATACAGGGAAAGCTGGACCTGTTCCACATCCAGAGAGACAGCTGAGGGGAAAATCTCAGTTCTGCTGTTCGTCACCATCCGTTTTTCAAAAGCCAAGCTGTTAGCAATTTGAAAATTTCTTTCCTGGACTCCCCAAGTGCATTAGGGATTTTTTTGCTCCACAAATATGACCTCATGCAAAGGGTCCGTTGGTTGTAAATCTCATTGAACACATTTCATTTCCTGTTTTCAGGGATGGGAGAAAGTGTGTTCCTAGGAAAACTGCACACTGGTGATGAATCCCTCCCACTGAGTGCCGTGTGAAGCAGTCAAGATCCTATTTCCAGATGGCCAATACAGTTTGAAAATTCAAATTCAACAGCTACGCCTGAGTCTGCATCACCCTCCAGCTATTAACTCTGCAAACTTCCCAGGCTGCTTTATGAAACCCCACAGAGCTTTTTACAGCAGCCTCATTCAGAGTGTAAAGGTGGGTGTCTGCTGCCAAACTAGGGTGCAAACTCCTGCTTGACAGAGCTGAGGGCATGATAGCCACGTGTTATCTTTTCAGAACATTCAGCAGGAGCTCACCAGCTAATTTCAGATCAGTGGAAAAACTATGTACTGCGAAGGGCAGGATATAGCCCTTACTATGTCTTATGAGGGCCAAATTTTCAAGTGTTGAGCATCCTCAGTTGGAAGCAGATTTCCAGGAGAAGTTTCCATTTGGGCACCTAAACAAAAGCCAGATTTTGAAAAAACACAACTCCCCGCAGCTCCCATTCGGACACTCCTGGCCAAATTTTCAAAAGATCTCAACTCCCAGCATGAGGTACCCTTAAAATCTGCCCCTTGCTCAGGTGCCTGAATGGGAGCTCAGATCTTTAGAAAATTCAAATCTTAGTCTTGAAGATCACCACACTGGGAACCGCCAAACCACTGGCCTGGATCCATCAGACCCCTAGAAGTGATGGGGAACGGTGCTATTTGAACACTCAGACGACAGAAGCCCACCGATAGCAGGTGGTCTGATTTCTACCTAATACCCATTCCATTTTAACAGAGTCACATTTCGTATTATACCAGTCAGATGTGGGCAGAATGTGGCCCCAGGAACTCTCTAAATCAGCGATCAACCATGAGTCAAAGCCATCACATGCAATAGTCCATAGCACATAAGGAGCAGTGCTGAGACTTACTCACAAACAGCGCTCCCTCCCCCAGAGGCAAACAAGGAAACAAATGTGGATAAGGGTGGGCAGAAGGGCGCCATCTCTCTAGGTGTTCATGCTGCACTGATCACGGCTTATATCAGTCGCATCATGGGAAAGGGCTAGTCTTGCTGAGAAATTGCTGGTCTTTCCAGTTCTACCCACGGTGCTGAGACAGGGACGTTCATAACACAAATGAGGCAGCGCCTCAAGTCCCCCAGATCCTTTCGCTGAGTAGCATGGACAGCCTAATAATCCCTTTGCCCACGCTCGCACACCAGCAAACTGCTCACACCCTAGGGATTACTGAACAATCTTGGGGTCCAGCTAATGAGCTCAGCGAGCTTTGCAGCAGCCACGGGGTCTGTCTTGGCTCCATAAAGATGACAGCCTGAGACACACAATGTTTATTTCCTGCGGCTTGGAGTTGAGTTGGTTTGGGTTTGTTTCCTCTGTCTCTTGTGGTAACCCATTAGGAGGAAGGGGATGGTTTTTATTTCAGTCTCAACAATGTCTTGTAAGAATGTTTTTCATGCTGTCAAAGGCTTGAACATCTTCCACTAAGAGTGACGAAGATGGTAGAGTGGACAGCATTTCCAAGTGCAGCTCAAACATGCAAACTGGTGCACTTAACCATGAGCCATAGTGCCTAACATGTACAGACGTGTGCTCTGGGGAACATTCAATTGGCTTGGCTGAGTTCCTCCATTGATTAAATATGGGAGGGCGGAAGAAAAGCCACAAATGAAAGGACAAAGGAACCAGCAGAAACAATCCCCCATTCTTCAGCATGCCCCCTTCAATCGAAGAGATCTGCTAACACACAAACATCTTGCAAAGGGAAATCAGAGACTGCTTCCTGGTCAGTGATTTCAGATCCACCACCAAGTGTGTCATGGTGGGCAGTGGATTATCAGGTTTATCCTCACTGCACAAGTATGAGGGGCGAGAGAAACTCTCAGGAGCCCTGGACCTTTCCCTAACTCTGCAGGGAAGATATACCTGCTATTCCAGTGGCTCTTTGTTCATGTGTGTGAATCTGTGTGTGCGGCATCCACAATGTGCCTCCACATACAGATAACAGGCCAGATCCTCAGCTGGTGGAAATCAGCTCAACTGATGTCAGTGTAGCTATGCTGATTTATACCAACTGAGGACCATTCTGTGTGTGTGCACATGCTGGAAGACCAGTTTTATCCTCACTGCAGATTTAAGGAGGGCCGTAAGTTTAACTCTGCAATGCAATGAGTTGGAATTTCCTCTAACACTCATTCTGCTGCAGCAGACTCATGTTATTTCCTTTGTATCACAGTATTGTTCTAATGAACCCCCTTGGCATTGCTGCCAGCGTCTTGGGTTACATGTAATTCAGATATTCCACTGTTATTCAGGATTAACTAATGCAGCTCATGAACTCAACATCAAGTGTTCGGACGTTGGAGACAAACCAGAGCAATGAACAATGATGACGTTACCGGTCAGTCCTTTCCTACCTCTAAAATGCTGACATCAGCCTTTGAGAGAGGCTTTTACAAACAATAAACCGCTTTAATTTCTGCAGTGACAACACCAACTCTGAATCCTCGCACCCCGGTCAGGTTATTAAAGAGTCAAAGACATGGAACATACCAGTCACTGAGAGACTAAATCCTTCCACCAGTGGAGAAAGCCCATATCTGCTGCGTTGCCCAGTGTCCTGCGCAAGGCAGGGATACAGAGTGCACAATGTTCGGGAAGTTTATAAGGCCGGACTGTTGGACAGAGGCATCTCAGATGCACCCACTAAACTGTCTGAGCAAGACGGATACCTGAGCATGCCATGGACAATGGCCCATGCTGCAGAGGCAGGTGTGAACTGGACACACAATCACTCAATAGCCAGTGCCCCTCACCCCTCTGCAGGCTGTTTTGGATCGGATTTTTAAATATTGTCTCACAATATCAAAACTGCTCAAGTGGTGCTGGGGCCACTGTTCTAGCCAGGCATAGTGCTCTCTTCACTTGGCACACGGGAACAGGCCATGGGACTGGAAGGAACCTCCTGGGTTATCGGGTCCAGTCCCCTGCTATTGTGGGCAACCCTGCCATGCAGTCCCCATCTATCCAATACATCTAGGCCCAGAGCCAAGGTCTAAAGCAAGGGCACTTAGCTATATAGTGGGTCTGAGTAGTTTTATGGTTAATGGATCCTCGTTACCGCAGTGGAGTCTGGACTGTTCTGAGCCCCACCCCATTTTTTCAGGCTTGACTCTCTAGCTGTGTCATAAGTATCCTCCCTCCGGCCAAGGAGACCTGGCTGAGATTCCTTATAGAGCACATCATTTGGTATGCCATATGCTTATCCTTCTCCCCACCCAGCCACATGGGGGTGAGAACATGAATTCTGTAGCACTCCCTAGAAAAGCATCTGTTAGCATCTCAGGTAGGAGCACTGCTGAGGCAGATGCTCCGTTTGCTCCTCAGCCATTGGATGTTTTCCAGAGAAGAACCCCAGCTCATCCCCAGAGAAAGTAAGCTACGTGGCTCTATGCAGCACCAGCCTCATTCCTTGGCTGAGCAGGCTGGTCAGCCCACTTAGCACCTCTGGTGTCTCGGTGGGGCCAAGTTCCAGGCCTTGGGAGCTACGTTCCAAACCCTTTATTAGAAACCCTTCACCAAAACCATTCCCCAGGGACCACTTGACACACTAGGGCCATGCAAATTAAGGCATGCCACTTCCATATGCACAGTTTTACTGCTATGCCAGGACTGGCCACCTGCAGGGTGAGCATGGCTCTTTGAGTTCTACAACGCCATTGATAGTCAACAAGGCCCTAGGAGGGGCAGACTGGCTACAGTCTGGGTACCTGGACTAAAGGCTTCTTTTCAGTCTTCCCCACAGAACGAGATCCCCTTTTCTTCAACGAATTCTGGAAAGAGAAGAGAGAAGGATTATGCAGAGTCCTTTGCAAACTGCACTTCCCACGCAGCCAGGACAAGCATTTGTGAATTCGGTTATTTAATATCACGCAGACACTTGCACCAGATGACTGTGCTATCTGTCATGTGCTCCACCCTGAACTAGAATCCTGCCGTTTGCTGCCAGCTTTGGTTATGGGCTGCTGAATGCAGAAAACAAACCCCAAAATGTGGACTCTGACCTTTTCATCACCAAGGTCAATCTAACCATTTGCAAAAACGATACCAGTGCCTGCCATGCTGCATTATGGGTACGACTATGTTTATGTCACGGCCATCCTGACATTCTCTGCTTCAGCCCCAGGGGCTCAGGAATCAGAGCTGGCAGCCAGCGGGGCCCTGGGAGGGTTCCAGCAACAGTTACAGCCTCCTCGGGGTTCCAACAACAGGCGACAGCCTCGCGCAGGGGAGGGCAGCGCCTTTGGTGAGCGGCTGCATGCGTCCTGTTTTCTTTGGAATATATGGTCACCCTGCAGCTCCCAGCCACAGTGGATGGAGGTCCCCCTGCAGATTCCAGGTGCCACAGGCAGAGGGAGAACCCCACAGCTCCTAGCCACCACCCTGGCAGAGGAAACCATGGAGCAGCAGAAGTCACAGACAGGTCACGGCTTCCATGATTTTTTGTATATTGACTGTGACATGTCCATGACTTTTACTAAAAATAACCATGACAAAATCTTAGCCTTAATTATGGAGGCATGCTGCCACCAGCTAGGAGAAATCCCATCACAACAAGGTCCCCAGCTTGATTAAATGGACTTTGGCCAAGGATGTAGTTAAAGGGGAAGGAAAGTGCAGCAGGCAGCAATGCTGATAACCACATTCCTCTGAAGGGGGCTGCTTACAGCTCGTTTAATACTTGCATTCTCAGACTCCTGCTTCTGCAGATGGAAAAGCACCAAGCACTGAGCCAATCCCAGTGAAGCAAGGAAGTGCTGTCAGGGTCTGCCATGGACTATAGTGGCACAGCTGGGGATGGAGGCCAGCAGCCCTGATTCCCAGTTCCCAGTTCTACCCACTAGGCCATGCTGCTGCCTCAGTTTCTAGGGGCACTCTGTGAACAGGATGATATACCCCACAGGGAGAAGAAGTACATGAGGGAAGCTTCTGCTCCTACTGTCACCGGGTGTGGGGGAGTCCGGTTCCCACACCCCCACTTCCTGGGATTCACCGGGACTCTCAGTAGATCAGAAGGTTTATTTGAGATGCCAGGAACACAACCCAACTCAGAGCTTGTCAGTACAAGCAGGACCCCTTAGTCAGGCCCTTCTGGGGGGCAGGGAGATAAGACCCCGAATCCGGGCTCCCTCCTCTTCCCCAGCCAGTTTCTACCCCCTCCACCGAAACTGCTGCCTTCTTCCTTCGCCCCGGCCACTCCCCCCACCTTTGTTCACCTTCACACTCAGGCAGAAAGCCTCCCCTCCCCCGACCACAGGCCAGGGGGGTCGGGTTACAGTCGAGGTACATTTCCTCCCGAGACCTCCTGCTCCCTGCTCGTGACACCTACTACCCCTGTTTTGGTGATAAAGGACAGCTCCGCCTGGCACCTCTCAGCAGCACAGTTCAGTGTATGTAAAGCAGACACCAGCACAAACCTCCCTGCTTCTGATCAACTCACTTGAAAAACTTCCACATGTACAGGAATCCTGTTGCAGGCCTTCTGGAGCCACCCACTTCAGCCTGTCTCCCTGCAGTGCTAATGCTAATGGCGATGAGCCACACCCAGTGAACCTGCACACCAGCTCCTAAGACACCCATTGTGGGTATCTCAGGGCTTTCCCTGATGAACACACACAGCTAGGGCCCAGTGCCCTTCTCTCCTCCCTGGTTAAAAGAGGCTTTTTATCAGCATTATCCAGCCATGACGGAAAAGCTTCCTTTCGCAGAGCGGCCCTTCCCCCTGTTCTGAAGGTGGGGAAGGGAGTTGGATTGTGGAGAAGTCTCATTTCCTCTGGAAGCTGAACACCCTGGAGGGAAGTCACTTTATCATAAGCTGCCCTGGGCTTTGTAAACCCACAGACAACTGCCCTCACAAACGCTGGGTGCAGACAGAGTGACTGCTATAACTGGACCAGACCTACTCATAGAATCTCAGAGTTGGAAGGGACCTCAGGAGATCATCTAGTCCAACCCCCTACTTAAAGCAAGGCCAATCTCCAATTAAGTCATCCAACAGATTTTTGCCCCATATCCCTGAATGGCCCCCTCAAGCATTGAGCTCACAATCCTGGGTTTAGCAGGCCAATGCTCAAATCACTGAGCTATCCTCCTCCCAGATACTTGCTGCCTCTCCCAACTTACTTAGTTACAGTATTGTGTAAAGTAGCCCTGCAAACCACCTCTCAGGTCTCTGGCCCTGCCATGAAGCTGTCAGTGTCTCATTCCTCGGGGAGCCAGGCCTCGCACAGAGCAGCCTGTGGGGAGCACGTTTCCCCTCTACACCGATTCCTCCACTGGCTTCCAGTTCATTTTAATCCCAGTACAAGGCCTTGGGCCTGACCTCTAAAATCATCAGTGGAGGGGATAGCTCAGTGGTTTGAGCACTGGCCTGTTAACCCAAGGTTGTGAGCTCAATCCTTGATGGGGCCATTTAGAGATATGGGGCAAGAGACTGTTGGAGGATTTAATGGGGATTGGCCCTGCTTGGAGCAGGGGGTTAGACTAGATGCTCCTTTGAGGTCCCTTCCAACCTTGATATTCTATCATACCAGTGAGCTGGAGAAGTAAAAATTATCAGGGGGAGGGTGTCACAGAGTCCCTGGGGTGATACTCTGGCACTACCCCCTATGAAGCCAGTTAGGACTCTGGGGGGAAGCTTCCTCTCTGTGAACAACCTGTCTCCAAGGCTAGGGGTTTCACAACTTCTACCTTCCTGGGTCTGACCTCAGAGCATTCAGCACCTTCTGCCCCTCCATGCGCTTCCCCCAGCAAGCCCACCCAGGTGGGGTCCTGGGAAAGCCTGTGGGTCTGCACCCCAACTCCACAGTCAGACATGACTCTTAGCCAGCCAGTAAAGCAGAGGTTTACTAGTTGACAGGTGCATGATCTAACACAGAGTGTACAGCAAATGTGAACCCTCAGCTAGATCCATTTTTGGGGGCAGAGAGCCCCTCTGCCCTTCCCTGCTTGACTTCAGCCACCTTCAGACTGAAACTCCCTCACTCTAGCCCCTCCCCTGCTTTCCTTTATCCCCTTCCTGGGCCAGGAGGTCACCTCACCTCCCTCCCCTACCTGGGGTCAAGTTACAGCCTCAGGTATAAGAGGAGGAAGACTTTGTAGCACCTTAGAGACTAACCAGTTTATTTTGGCATAAGCTTTCATGGGCTATAGCCCACTTCATCGGATGCACAGAATGGAACAGAAGTAAGATGTATTTATATACACAGAAAGCAAAAAAAAGTTGTATATTAGCATACCAATTCTAAGAGGCTGTTTAATTTGGATGGGCCATTATCAGCAGGAGAAAAAAATTCCTTTTGAAATGGATTTCTGTGTCTGACAGGAGATAACAACTATTGAAGGTAAATTAACTAGGGAAATGCAATCAATTAGTGTAATGAGAGAACCATTTGCAAGTCCTATTTAGCCCTTGGTTTATTGTGTCCAATTTGAAAATTAATTCCCGTTCCTCAGTTTCTTGTTGGAGTCTGTTTTGGAAATTTTTCTGTTTCAAAATTGACACCATCAAGTCTTTAATGGAATGGCAGCCTCAGGTATGGACATCTTCACACAATAGTCAGAGGAACCATTAAGACCATTCCTACTCGGTCACAGAGGGATAGTTCAGTAGTTTGAGCATTGTGCTGCTAAACCCAGGGCTGTGAGTTCAATCCTTGAGAGGGCCATTTAGGGATATGGGGCAAAAATAGGGATTGGTCCTGCTTTGAGCAGTGGGTTGGACTAGATGATCTCCTGAGGTTCCTTCCAAACCTGATATTCTATGCTTCTATGACAAGCTTGTGGTGGTCTGTGCAAAGCCATGTCCTGCATCACCCATCAAGAAAGGTCCCTTCCAAGCCTGATATTCTATGATACCAGTGAACTGGAGAAGTAAAAATTAGCAGGGGGAGGGATAGCTCAGTGGTTTGAGCATTGGCCTGCTAAACCCAGGGCTCCTGCCAGCCAGTCATGTACCTACACGCCCAGCTTCAGTAGTTCCAGGCCCAACTTCCTATATTGGGTGCCAAGCTTTAGTCTTGGTCAGGTAGATTTGCATGGAAACAGCATCTTTATTTCTTAAATGCTCCCCCAGCTCCAGCCTGAAATCATTGGCCAAAGACAGTCTCTCTCCAGGTCCTTACAGTGCTCCGATTACTGGCATGCCAGCACCACAGCGTGATTCTTTAGACCGAGTCCAGGAACCCACAGCTGCAGTCCAACAGTCTGAGGGCAGATGTCAGAGAGGAAGCAAGCTCAAAAAGCAACTCTCTCTTCATATCAGCATCTCCTCAGGCTTGCTTGGGTTCAACAGCTTAGCTGACCTCTGCTAGGCAATGAGCGAGTGGGGAGATGGTGCTGAGCCCAGGCTGAGCAGGCACTTCAGCCCATGCTGCATCACCATGGGCCTTCCCCAGATTTAGGACAACATGAGGAAGAGGACGGAGCTGGAGGGGATGGCTCAGAGCACTCATGTCTGTTACCCATAACACCAGCCTGGGTTTGCTGTGAAAACAAAGACCTGGGCCAGTTCAGGGTGCTTCTGGTGATCAGTGCAGTGAGTTAGAAGTGGGATCAGACTGTCTCCTGATCAAAACCATCCACTGAAGCAGAGGCCCAATGTCATGAGGATGGAGGCACCTGCACCTGCCCACCAGACTAACAAGTGCTGTCTCAGCCTCATTCCCAGGGCTAAGGCCTGATGCAGCAGGGTCCAGCCACATGGCCACAGGAAAAACTGGACCCTGCTCATTTATTAGCTTTTCTAGCTGCTTGTTCACGAACGTGAGGCCTGACAAGGCAGCACTGCCCAGCCATTCCCTGAGGAAGGGTTTTGTTAGTTCTGGACAGACTCCTGCCTGCCTAGGGCAGCATGGCAGATTCCTCTGCTCAGGTGAGGTGCCCAGGTCAGGTGACCATCTCTCAAGTGGGGTCCCAGAGTTCCTTATTCTTTCCCAATCTAAAGGGGCAGATGCAGGTGGTGCCCAGGTGCTATCACTGGCCCAGGAGAGGAGAGGCTTTGCTGCTAGAATTTTCTTATCCTGGCTGCAGAAACAGAATTTACCTGCTGATTCATGTGGGCTCAACAGGTTGGGAGAGTGGGGAGGTGGGAGTGTTTTTGTCTTGAGGCGAGAGCATTATTCATTGCTCAGCAGCCATTATAAACCAGATTAGATTTCAGTCCCCAGGGCTGCATATCTATTTTACTTGCCCCAGGCAAAAGATGAAGCACTCCTGCAGGGCTCAGAGGTTGAGTTCTCCCAGGAAGCCTCTGAAAGCCCTGGCCTCCCAGCTGCCTGGCTCCAGCATATCCAGTCCCCACATTTGTCACCTCAGCCTCCTGGAAACCCCAGTGTAAGATTGCCAGCCACTGCAGGAAGTGACAGGTTGAGGGATGTAGACCCTCCTGGGTCTCTCTGCCAGCGAGCAGCCCACAAATCACACCAGCACCAACATGTCAGCTCCCCTTTGCACTACACATATATTGGCCCATGAATCCCAGATTTCTCAATGCTGGGGACAGAGGGACTCCAGGGAAAGCCCACAGCTTCTGCCTCTGGTTCCTTACACAGCATGGAAAGGAAGCATAGAGCAGCAGAATGCTGCAGAGATGAAGATGGGCTTTGATGGACGGCTGATTTAAGGCTTTATGAGATTTTAACACCTATTTTCAGTCCCACAGCCTACTACAGCTGCAGGCCTCCCAGGAAACCAAATGGATTGCAGGCTCACATGGTCTCCTCCCTTCGCGGGGCAGCATGGAGCTGGCCAAGCACTTGCCAATACAAGATGTAGGGGGTTTGTTACAGACATCCCTCCTATATGTCTACTAAAAATGCAACTGCCCCAGCCACCACATTGTCCACAGCACAATGCCACTGAGCCTGAAGCCATCACACTCCTCCAGGTAGCTGAGACAGGGTAGTGCTCCAGGCTAGGACTTGAGCCATCCAGGCTCAATTTCCTGCTCTGCCTCAGACTTCTTGTGTGCCCTTGGGCATGCCCCTTAGCTTCCCAGGACCTCAGTTCCCATCTGTGCGGAGGAGGAGAGGGGCGGTACAGCCCTGCCCTGCCTATGGGGGGAGTGCGATTAAATGCATGGGAGATGGTGAGGTGGCTCAGATAATGTGAGGGGTGGGGAGAGTAAGTACCTCAAATAAAAAGGAGAGACTCAGACTGGGCAGCCAGTTCCAGGCAGGACCCTCCCAGACAAGCTGCCTGGCCTGACTTTCTGTACCATCCAGCAGAGTGTGTTCAAGCAGAAGACAGTGAATTCAGGGAGGGGACGAATGACCCAGATGTCCCCCCAACATCACAGTAAATGCTCTGTACCTGACAGCTTCTTCCTCACTACCCCACGTAGGGCAGCAGAACTGAAATCTGGGTAGGTGTTCCACCAGCTGGTGACCTTTGCAGGACGCCATGATGATTTATACAGCAGGTTTCATTCCGGCCACATGCACAGCAGCCTGGCCAGCTGTTCAGGCCGATCCAACAGGGCAGCAAAGCTGCTGGTTAACCCCAAGTCTCCACTCAGTAGCAAAAAGGCCTCAGTACAGAGGGCCTGTCATGCAGCAAGGGTGCAGAGTAGCACCCAATGATGAACCTGCCCAAAGATGCTCCTCACTCAACTCAACTTCCAAGCAAGCAGCACCTGTGGCTCTGGCCTCCCTGACAGGCTGCAGCTTTGGGCCCAAGAACCGCCCCACATACAGACGCCTTCTGGGCCTTGCCGTGTCTGCTCACTGCACATAGAGCAGAAACAGCCTGGCAGAGTCACCTGATGGGCAGGCGCTGCCACCTGGAGGAATCAGAGCTGGGATAAAGAGAAGAGGGGACCTTGGTGGGGGCCAGCTCAAGGGAGGGAGAAAGGGTACGCGAGCTGGAGGAGCTGGCTGTGGGGGAGTCAGATAAGCAGGGAGGAAGCAGGGGCTGCCTGGGAGAAGGGGCTGCCCCCTAACTCACACTGCCTGCCCAGAGACAGTGTGGGATCCATTTTAGATAAGTGGCAAAACATGCATGTGCTTATCTGAGTGAGCACCAAGATTCTCCATCTGTGCACCCAGAGACCTGGGGGCTGACCCAGCCCAGGTTCTGTGCACACTAGTGCTTGCTGCTGGTAGGGTTAGCTTCAAAAATACCCTGGCCCTGGAAGAACCAAGGCTTCTCACTGCCTAAACCGGGGTGGGCAAACTTTTTGGCCCGAGAATCACATCGGGATTCAAAATTGTGTGGAGGGCCGGGTAGGGAAGACTGTGCCTCCCCACACAGCCTGGCCCCACCCCCCATCTGACCCCCCACAAACTTCCTGCCCCCTGACAGCCCCCCCCTGGACCTCCAACACATCCAACCTCCCTCCCCGCTCCTTGTCTCAATAGTCCCCTCCGAAGACTCCACTCTAACTGCCCCCCAAAACCCATCTCCTAAGCCCCCCTGCTCCCTGTCCCCTGACTGCACCCTCCCAAGACCCCCCGCCAACCACCACCACCCTGAGACCCGCCACACTATCTAAGCCCCCCACTCCTTGTCCCCTGACTACCCCCTCCAGAGACCCCCTGCCCCTAACCACCCCCCAAAGACCCCATCCCATCTAAGCCCACCCTGCTCCTTGGCCCCTGACTGCCCCCTCCAGAGATCCCCCTCCCCTTAATCATCCCCCAGGACCCCACCCCCATCCAACTCCCATTCTCCCTGTCCCCTGCCTGCCCTAATCCCTATCCACACACCTTTGACAGGCCCCCTGGGACTCCCACACGCCATCCAACTTCCCCTCATCCCCATTATCCGTCCCCTGACCATCCCCCAAGACCTTCTGCCCCCTTAGCCAACACCCCCAGCCTGGCCCTCTTATCTCACCGCCGCTCAGAATAGCGTGTCTGGCCTGGAGCCAGACACGCGGCTGCGCTGGTCCTCCAGAGCACACAGTGTTGTCTGGCCAGGAGCCGGACACACTGTCGTGCAGCCCTGCCCCCACCCCCCAACGCCGTGGGGAAGGGAGACAGCGGGTGAGGGGCTGGAGCAGCCTCCCCAGCACGGTCCTCTGAGGCCATGCGGGAGGGGGACAGGGCGGGAGGGGCCGGAGCAACCTCCCAAGCCGGACCTTAGGGGCCTGATCAGGCCCGCGGGCCATAGTTTTCCAACCCCTGGCCTAAACCCACGTGTGACTCACCAGCTCCAAGTAGGGGAGGGAGGTGTGGCTAATGTCCTTTTCTCGAGGCTATTCCCATCCCACTTTTCTCACCCGCTGCGGGTAGGTTTGGAGGTGAACAAGGTAGGTTTGGAGGGTAGGTAGGTTTGGTAGGGTACCGCTGCGGGTAGGTTTGGAGGTGAACAAGGTAGGTTTAACAGCTGCCCTTTGGCAAGCTGGGCAGGAGGCGAGCCAGAAAGGAGGAGGTGCAGCCATGGGGGGCGACAACCAGCTAGGCACATAGCCATGGACACCCAAAGGCACACGCAGATTTTCAACATGTTGTGGCTTAAGCAAGAGCAGGAAGAGGAACGGGTGGACAGGGGGAACCTGCAGGACAAGGACCCTCATCACCATTGTTTAACGTGCAGGGCAGCAGACAGGATGCAGAACCACGGCAAACCCTGCTCCCGCAAGTCCCACACGTAGTGTGGGAGTGAAGAGAAGGGCATGCAGCAGCCTGAGGCTCATGATCATCAGCTCTTTGTCAGATTGCTCAGGAGCCTCACACACAGCAGCAGTTCCCTCATCATAGATGGTGCAGAGCCATGTCCCAGGCAGGCACCATGTTCCTGGGCTGCTCCTGCAATTTCTGCACATTACCTCCTTCCTTCCCACCAATTTTCACAGCTTTTTTCAAAGCTGAATTTGATTCTTGTTTTCCAGCCACTGCTGCCTGCTCCTGGTGTGGAGACCCAGGAAGATGTTGGGGGAGAGAAGCCACACTGACTCGAAGGGGACAAATTTCATTCCACTTTAGTGGGTCTTGAGACACCCTCCACTGTGAGCCACCAGGTCTCCTGCTCCTCCCAGATGCAGGCATTTTCCCTCACCTGGGCGGAGCAGCCCAGCTGCCTACTCTATCCCACTATCCCAGCAAGCGTTTGGTAAACAGCCCTGCCAGCCACATTACTAATCAGGGACACTGCAGTAGAGCAGTGCCCTTTGGATGCTGTCCTAAACACGTGCTGCACCAGAAATATTCACACACTGGTGCTGGGATAAGGCAGCTAAGGAATGCAGCTGAGCAATACAAGCCACTGCTGGGAAGCCCCCAGTGAGCAAGCCCTCCCACAAGAGCAGGACCACACCACGCTTACATCTCTCTCCCATCTCTCCACCAGAAGCAAAATGCTCTTGTGACATCAGCATGACCCTGGCACAGGGCTGGACCCAGCTGTCCCACCCCAAGGTCAGAAAAATGGCTGGGCAACATCCAAAGACAGTATCCCAAGCCTGCGATATCAGCACCACAGTCACGTCAGTCTCTGCCGCTGGGGTCATGGTGTCAGCTCTCTCATGCCCCTCCTGCCGCCAAAGGACTCAGGTGCTTTGGGAGGAGAGAAGATGCATGGAGCCACAGGTGTCACAGTGCATGCGTTTGGTGATTAATTGGCCTTCACAGCATTTATCCAATTATGGGAGATGCCTCTTCCGGCTGGAGAAATAATCAGCCTCTAATCTCCTTAGGGGCAAGCCTGTCCCTGCTCTGAGCCTCAGAGAGGGGCTTGTTTGTTTTGTTATTAACCAGCTCAGCTGCTGCTCTGCTAAGATGCTCCTCAACACAGGAAGAAGAGGTGGCTGACGGCTGTTAACTCACTTGTTCAGAAACCCTAATTAGACAACCAAATGAATCACTGAAGCGGCTAATGAGGAGCTAGGACAGGGGTGGGCAAACTATGGCCTGAGGGCCACATCCAGCCCGCGAGACCGTCCCACCTGGCCCGCGGCGGGAGGTTGCCCCCTGAACCTTCCCCCGGAGTCGCGCAGTGCGGGCACTGCTACAGGGCCGGGGCTGCGCGGCCCCCCACTTCCCCGGAGCCGCACAGTTCGGGCAGTGCTCTGGGGGCCGGGGCTGCGTGCTGCCCCCCCCCCCCCGGAGCCGCGCCGCGCGGGGAGCACTCTGGGGGCCAGGGCTGCGCGAGGGCCCCCTTCCCCAGAGCCATGCCGCCGGGGCTGCGTGGCCCCCCACTTCCCCGGAGCCGCACAGCTCGGACAGCGCTCTGGGGGCCGGGGCTGCGTGCTGCCCCCCCTCCCCTGGAGCCACACCACAGGGGGAGCGCTCTGGGGGCCGGGGCTGCGCGAGGCCCCCCTCCCCCGGAGCCACGCCACGAGTGCTCTGGGGGCTGGGGCTGCATGCTCGCCTCTCCCCCAACGCCACGCCCTGCAGGCAGAGCTCTGGGGGCCAGGGCTGTGCACTTCCCTCCTCCCCTGGAGCCACCCTGCGCGGGCAGAGCTCTAGGGGCTGGGGCTGCATGTCCCCCTCCACCCCGAGCAGCTGTGGTAAGAGGAGGGATGGAGGGGTTCCAGGGTTGTGGCTGGGGGGAGGTTTGGAGGAGGCAGTCAGGGAGCAGGGTGGGTTGGATGGGTGTGGGGTTCTGGCCTGGTGGTTAGGGGGTGGGAAGGTGGTTAGGGGTTGGGGCAGTCAGGGGACAGGGAGCAGAGGAATTGGGTAGGGTGTGGGGTCCTGGTGGTTAGGGGTCTGTGGTAGGGGCAATCAGGGGACAAGGTGGAGGGGGTTGGATGGGTCAGGGATTCTCAGGGGGCAGTCAGGAGGTGGGAAGTGAGAGGGGACTGGATTGGGGGCGAGGCCTTCCCTACCCAGCCCTCAATATAATTTTGCAAACCTGATGTGGCCCTCGGGCCAAAAAGTTTGCCCACCCCTGAGCTAGGACCTATCCATTGCATAGATGTACCAGCCCAGCCTCTGAGCTCTCACTATCCTAGCTCCTTTGCTGAGCCACCTCAGACAGCACCTCAGCCCAGAGGAGCATCATGGTTTGGACATACTCCAAGAACAGCAGGCTAAAGTTAGCAGCCAAGTATGTTCCCCAGAGGATGCTTGCTGGAGGCAGAACCTGACCTGACCCATGCCTGCACTTCAGGTACAAGCCATTGAAAATACACAGCTCCCAGCTGAGAAGAGATTTCAGCCCCCACTCATTACACACCCCTGAAGTGCAGAGTCCTGAGAGCTGGCACAAGGGATGGTTCTTTCCACCCACAGGGGACCCTCATAGCCCTCTGTAAAGGAGGCAGGACAGTTTGGCTTTAGTTAAGACACCTGCAGTGGGCAGGTTCTTTCTCTTTCACACACTTACATCCTATACATTTGTTTCTGGCACACTGCGAGCTTTCATGTTCATGGGGAACAGTTTCTAGTCATGCTGGCACCTCCAGGGAACTCCACATTTGTGTCAGAGATAATATTCTGCGCTTATGTAGTGCTTCCTCTCTCAAGCCCCTTCCCCAGGAGGGTCAGCATAAGCAGCTCTATTTCACAGATGGGAAACGGAAGCACTGAGGGTGAAGCTGAGGGACCACAAAGCAAGTCAGCTGCAGAGAAGAGAACACAAGCCATGTGTGACGGAGGGGGAACGGTCTTAATGGTTCCTTTGATTATTGTGTGAGGATGGAAAACTCCCCTTTCTGGTCAATACCTAAGGCTGTAACCTGAGCCCAGGAGAGGGATGGAGGAGGTGAGACCTTCTGCCCAAGAGACAAAGAAAGAGGAGGGGCTGAAGAGTAAGTTTCAGTCTGAAGCTGACTAGGGTCACGCAGGGAAGGGCAGACAGGCTGTCTGGCTCTTTGCCCCCCCAAAATGGACCCAGCGGAGGAGTCCGGCTCTCTGTACGTACAAACTCTGGGTTAGACCCTGTTCCTGTCGACTAATAAACCTCTATTTTACTGGCTGGCTAAGAGTCACGTCTGACTGTGGAGTTGGGGTGCAGGACCCACTGGCTTTCCCAGGACCCCGGCTGGGCAGGCTTGCTGTGGGAAGCGCATGGAGGGGCAGAAGGTGCTGAATGCTCTGAGGTCAGACTCAGGAAGGGGGAAGCTGTAAGCTGTGAAGTTCCTAGCCCTGAAGACAGTCTGTTCACAGAGAGGAAGCTTCCCTGAAAAGTCCTGACTGGCTTCGTAGGAAGCAGTTCCAAAGCATCGCTCCGGAAACTCTGGGACACCATGTTTGACTTCAAGGCCACTACTCCATCAGATCACAAATGCCCCGGGGACAGTCCACAGGACCCTATATCTGGGCAGATTCACCTCCCTAGTCAAGCTAAGGAGCTGCATCTTCCTGTCTGCAGCCTGTCAGGAAGCATGTGGAGATTAACAAGAGGGACTTCAAACAGTGCACAGTGCTGGCCTTTCCTTCCACCTGCCCCATCCATGCACAGCTGCTCAGAATAAGAAATGAACTGCTGAGGCTGGAGGACAAACCCAGCTGGGCTGTAACGAGACTGTCAATAAATGCAGCAACACAAAGCCAAGCTGGCTATCAGAGGAGTCAGGAAGGTGTTTCCAGTGAGGAGGAGAAACTGACCAGACACAGGGGAAGGAGCTGCGATACCAACCTGAGAGAGTCCAGGCAAATGAGGGAGAACTCTCCAGATGCAGCTCTCCTCGGTGCAGTGCTGAAAGCCTGGACAGGGCACTGCTATTCCTGCTGGGGCGATTCTGTATTTGCACTAACTGGCTGGGGTTGGAGGGGTCACCTTCGCCCCTGAATGAGGAGCACCAGACACAAAGACATCATGGAGCAGCATGTTCTGGAACCTCTCAGCAAGATCCTGAGTGCAGGTAACACACAAACCTTAATCCCTGGCCACTGCTAGACATCAATAACTCTCTATCTCCTCACAACACAGCTCACGTAGAGGCTTTCTCTGCCTCTGGGGATCAGGCCACAGAATTCCCTGCAGTTCTGCTCCAGCTGCTTTCCTTTGCTAGTTCATGCTCTCCAGCTGCACATGAGCTGATCTCATGCTCATTAGTAGCGTTTGCTCATGGTTAGGCAGCACTCAGCATGCTCAAGAGAACACCAAGCCAAACGTGCTATGAAGGGCAAGGACGGACAGTAGGCAGCTCAAGAAGAGCTGCTGCTCTGAAATCAGCCCCAGCCCTCTACACAGAGCAACTGGACAGGGTTGCTAACAGGGTTTGCAGGTGTGAGATTAGTTCTGAGCTGCTCACATGACATGTAAGCAAAGTCCTCTCTTGGCCTGCAAGGACAAGGGCCATAGAAAGGGATCTGCACAGGGGAGCCAACAACATGAGGGTGGTTGGCTGGCTCCCCAAAAGGGCTGGCCTGGGCCAGCAGTGCAGGGAATGGCACTGGAAGTGAGCATGGAACCAAGGCCCCAGCATGGTGCAGGGGTGCTGTGCTGTGAGAGGTGCTGCACTACGAGAGGCAGAGTCTTGAGTGCTCATAGTCACCCAGCACCGAGTCAGGCCGACGAATCTGCTGTCCGAGCTGAACGCCAGTCAGGGTAATTCCATCCTGCTGATCTCATAGACTTTAAAGTCAGAAAGAACAAGCATGACCATCTAGTCTGACCTCCTGCAAAATGCAGGCCACAGAATCTCCCCCATCCACTGCTGTAGTAACCCCCTAACCTATGTCTGAGCTACTCAAGTCCTCAATCATGGTTTAGAGACTTCAAGGTGCAGAGACCCTTCCCCACCCCTACCCACATATTCAGCAACTCCCCTTGTCCCTGCCCTGAACTATGTATACCTCCCTCCTGTAAGAGCTCAGAGCGTGTCAGGGAGGGTGGGCCCTACAGGAGGGAGGAGCAGGTCAGCTCTCAGTGTTCCTCTCTGGCCTGCCCCACAGCCACCTCCCCTAGACAGCTCCCAGGGATCCTGCAGTCAGCCCTAGCTCCCTGGCTGAAGGCAGGGGCTCAGGGCACAAGCCAGAAGACATGCTGGAGAGAGGCTATTCCAGGAGGCTGCAAGGCCAGAAGTGCCCTCCCAGCCTCATGCTGCAGTGAGGCAGACACACTTGGGGGGTGGGAGGTGGGGGAGGAGGCAGCACCAGACATTCTAGAAAGTGCAGGGCAGGGGGAATGGACAGACTCTATGTCCAGAGTGACCCCAGACTGGGGCTGCTAGCTCCCCTCCATGACACATGCATTCTATCCATCACCCCGACCCCTGCATGCTCCCTCTGCAGCTCAGTCACACACACCTGGGGCTGGACCAGAGCCCAGGGTGCCACCAGGGAAAGCAGGCTGAGATTTCTAGGCTCAGGAGGGGCTGGTTTCCGCCCTCTCAGGCACCACATTCATGTGTTAGGAAAGTGTTACAGTCCCTTCCACCAGCAAACAAACACCCCACCCCGCAACCAAGGGACATCTGTTGCAGCTCATGACACTCCCACCATGGCCCACTCACCTAACATCAGGAGGGCGGAACAGTATGTATTAGGCCATGTCTATGGAGAGCGTCCACACGGACAGCCAAAGCTGCTGCTGTAGAATCTGAGAGCTGAAGGCACGCAGGTCACACCAGCTGCTAAGGCCTCCCTAAACCCTAGTGAAGTAAATCCCAGCAGGGCTAGCGTCTGGTGGGGGATGGACCAGAGATCTCACAAACGACTTAGCTGAGGCCCTAGGCCATTGAGGCTCACAGAGAGGAGATACGCACTGCCCAGGGCTTGCAAACTGGCCGGTGGGGAAGGTTACAAATATTTTGATGGCAAAGCGGCTTCCATTTAAATGAGGAGAGCAGAAACGACCATGGATTCCCAAGGTGCAAGGAGACAGGAAGCTTTCTACAGGCGAAGAGCCTATAGCCACTAACCACTGGGCTGGCTCCCTGATACCCCAGGGACACACAAAATACCCCACACAGCAGAGTGCATACACACTCACTCCCCTATGCAGCACGACCCTCTCACCTCACGCAGTTTGTCCATCTCGTTCTGCAGCACCTGCTTGGCCAGCTCTGTCTCTATCAACCTCTGGCGCAGGTCCTCATTCTCCTCCTCCAGCTTGATCCTCTTCTTCTCCACCACCTCCAGCTCATTGTGGAGCCGCACAGAGACGTCCTTGGCCACCTGCAAACAGAACAGGGCCACGCTCAGGCTGAGGCTCATCAAAAAGGGCGAGTGCAGCGTCTCTAACACCGTTATGAAAGCAGTGCCCAGAGGGGCAGGCAGGACTGGGGCCCATCATGTGGGTGCTATACATGCACACAAGGATTTGGACACTGCCACAGAGGGCAGACCAAAACAGACGGCTCTAACATTTCCTCGTCGCTGGGAATTGCTTTTCCATCCACGTAGACTGGGGATTTAAAAAACATGCAAACAGTTACCACAGTTAATCTAGGGCCTACAATTTGCAATGAGTAGTAGTAGCTAGCCAGGGAGCAGTTAGGCATGTGGGAAGCCTGCCCTTCTGAGCTAGGGATTTGCTGCTCTTACTGAGGCCCTTCATTCTCTCCTGCATGGACACAGATTCTGGCCCAGCCTCCCAAGCGGACGAACCGTCTTGCAGGGTGCTGTGTCCAGCAGCAAATTAGCCACCCTGCTGTACTGTGCCAAAGGCCTGGCAGTGCTGGCGGCAGCCCCAGAAAACAGGACCCAGTACAGGATTGCTATTTGAACCACTACGTTGCTTCAAACCCCAGCTCCACTGAGAACAGAGAAGGGAACAACTAACACCAGCAAGAGACATTTATTGTCACTCATGCACAGCAGGGAGTGCAAATTACAGGGGCCCAAAGTGTAGCAGCTGATGCCCCCAATGCCCTCAGGCAGCTCCAGGCTGGATTCCCCGGGCAGCACAGAGCCAGCACTGATCAGTCAACAGAAACACTGGTCCAAGCAAGTGGAGAGCTCAGACATGGGGACAGAGCGCGTCATGGCCAAAGTGAAAATGGCCATGGGGGAGCCTGCAACTGCTGAGACAGCCAGGGGGCAACTGGCACAGCTCCACTGTACTGGCCACAGCTCCTGGAGGGAGAAGAGTCACTAAAGTGACAGTGGGTGACTCAACAAGACACTCTGCCAGCTACACAGAGCTCAGCAAACAGGTCACATTCCTGCAACAGGTCTGCCTAGCCAGAGTGCTTGGGCTGCCAGAAGGACCGGAGGCAAAGGCAGACCTGAGTCCCAAGCGAGAAGGAAGGCCAGGTGAATGGATTTAAATTAACTGATCATGAGTTTTAAACACAAATATATCTGTTACACCAGATGGGTTCAGAGTCTCCTTTGCTGGGTTCCTGCTAGTTCCCCAGGGCTGGGTGCCTGCGTCTGTGAGCTTGTCTCTGTAAATTACTTAGCTGGGGACTGGTCCTGCTCTGAGCAGGAGATTGGACTAGATGACCTTCTGAGGTCCCTTTCAACCCTGATATTCTATGATTCCAAAGGGGTGGGGTCATAGCCTAATCACCACTGCTCACAAACCCACACCTGCCAATCCCAGTGATGAGTTCTGTCTCCTAGCGTATCACCCGGGCCCTGGGAAGGGATGCTGCAACTGGGTAGCACAGGCTGTGCCCTCCTCAGTAGTTAGGAGGAGGTTAGCTCTGTTCTAGGATAACATCGTCTTTGTGCAATCTGCCAGAGATCAGCACACTTAATCCTGGATTGGCCAACTGGCATAGTCACATGCTGACATCACACTAAGCCAATTAGGGGGAAGCCATGCCCACCATGTGGCAAGTGCCTCCTAGATTCAAGATCAGAGAGAGAGAGACAGACAAGGCTCAGATGGCAACCCGCACTTTAATAATCCAAATGAGCTCCTTATGCTTGTCTCTCTGGTGCAGGGTGGCTGAGAGCACCAGAGAAGGGGATTTATACCTGGGAGCCCTTCCTGTGCCGGGTAGCCAAGCCCTTTTCTCTAGGGTATCAGTGGACACGGGCAGCCAGGGATGCCAGAGAACCACCACGCATTCTTATACCACCATTTCAATTTGCTTCTGGCTTTTCCTTGGGCCAGCTGCTCCCGCAGCCTGGAGCCTTCCCCTAGGTGACTCCATCTCACCTCCACTCTGAGTCAGGCTGGAAAAGACTTTTCCCTCAATCCCGGAACACTACCCTCAGCCAGTAGCTGTGTTGAAATGGGAGTGGCTTCCAAGTGCAGTGCAGGAGGGAACAAACAGGCGACAACTCCATGCCAGGCCAGCATGGGAACCTGCAACACAACAGCCGCAAAGGCTGGGGGGAGGGGAGGTCCCAACACAACCTTGACTGACAGGCTGGGCAGGAGCGTGGGGGTGTGCATGAAAAGACACACAACTGCCCAGTGCACAGCTGAGAGGCCAAGGGAAGGAGATGCCCCTTATTTAACTTTCCGCAGTTATTTGTGCAACACCCAAGCATGCACTGGTCTCTGGGAACCGGCAAGCGAGCTGTGAGGGCACTGCTGCATGGCAAACAGCACCCTAAGGATGCAGGCATGGCTGTGGGTCTCCATGGGGAAAGTGGCTTTGATGAGCAAAGTGCTTAATTCCTGTGCATGGGAACACGGCCAGGAGGCAGCTGCTGCAGGGGGAGGGATTGGGGGGCACAGGAGGTGTAGGGATAATACAGACTGACACACATATTGGAGCAATCACTCTCAGCTCCTGTTCCCAGGACAGAGCCAAACCATGAAGCCAGGCACCCTGCCTCACCATTCACTCCCTGCTGCGAGGCTCACAGCAAGGGAATGAGAAGATGCAGCCAATGCCTGACACAGTGATCCCCACTCTTGGACCCTGACCTCCAAAGCGAAGCTAAGCCTTCCACCCTCGGAACACAAGTGTCAGCATCCAGACTCATCTTCAAGGCAGAGCAAACAGACTAGGCTGGGTAGGGTGTGCAGAACCCAGGGAAGACAGGGCCCCCACTCATGGCCCTGAGATACAGCAAGCTGATTTGACAGGCCTGAACACCCAGGCCTTGGATAGCTGCAGAACTGGGCCTCAGCCCTGATGCTCTGGGGGCTGCAGTCTGATCGACACCCACAGTAACACTAGACAACACCACTAGTCATGCTGCCTGTGGATGCTTGCCCCTCAGTCTCCTGGGGCAGCCTCCAGAAGCCATGGCTTCTGGGAGATTTTGAAAGGGCTTCCAGGAGTCCAGGGAATTGTGGGACAAGAGATCAAATTCCCTTGATCCCCGTGGCAGTGGTCACATTTTCTAACCCTGACCTCAATACAGAGGCCAGGGCATGTCATACAGATCCACCAGGGCTCAGGCTTTCTCCAGGGCACTCAATCCAGCACCCAATCCACTGCACAGGGGACGTGGGAAGGCGACTGCCACTGGCTGCAGCTACGCTATCTGACAGCACTGCAAAGGGGAGCTGGGAGCATGAGGTCAGGATTGTTGTGCATCTGTGGAGCCGTGCAGGGGGCCCAGGAGAGGAACAGCATGGGAGCAGCAGGGAAATAAACCCATATGTTTGGGTACATTGGTTGCAGGGAGCAGAGTTCTGCTCTATCCGCTCTAGCAGGGTTTGTCCCCAGCAGGTGTGGGCAGCAAGAGACTTGTTTTTAAATACACATTCAGACTTTGCCTCATAATTACAGGCCAGTTAGCGTCGGATGCTGGGGAGGAGCCTCCATCACTCACTTGTGGCATATTTCTTTTCCAGGATCAGCCGCTTTCTGGTGCCTGGGGCACTTGGCAACCCAACTCCTCCTTTGTGTAAGGGCCCTTGTTTGGCTCAAAGTCAGACTTTGCTCAGCTTCCTAACGCAAGGATGGAAAGGTGCTTCATGGCCACAGGATAGCCAAGTGCTAATCTAAGCAGCGCGGCTGTGGTGCCTGCTCTCGGGAGAGCGGAGGGGAAGGTGCCGCCTGGGCTCTGGCTGTGTAAGAGAGATTACAGAGCCAGGGCGTGGAGACTTCCTCCCTGTGCAAAGCAGGGCAGGGAGGGGAAGCCAGACCCTGTCCAGCTGCTGCAGTGACCTTCTATTTATGCCCCTCAGTGACTCCGCTGTGTGAACTCTAGGAGCCAACTGGGGGAGAGACAACTGGGGAACTCCTGAATCCTGGCTCCCCACAGTGCCCCGCCTTAGTCCTACATCTGCTGATAGGCCCCGACAGGCCAGTCACTCTGCCTGAGGAGCAAATGACATTGGAATGGGCCCAGAGAAAAAAAAGGGAAGGGTGACAATGCCCTGCAAGCTGCTAGAATGTTAACAGTGAACTTTAAGGAGGGTTGCTGAAGTGCCAACACTTCTGTTTTACTGCTGATCGTTTCAGTGGGAACACATGGTAAATGTGCCTGTCAGTCTTGGATGCAATGATAGTTACCAAGGAGTGTGGAGCAACCTGCTGAAGGGTGCTAGGAACTAAAGCCTCAGAAAATTCAGATCATAAACCAGTCTTCAGCGATGCCAGCTACAGCCAACAAGAGCTCAGCTTTGCCAGCATGGCAGAGACATACGGTGGGAGCCAGGACCCCCCAGCTGTGGTTCCACAAGGGCTTCACCTGGGACTGGGGAAAAGGGGAGCCTCTCTTTGTCGTCAGGAAGGCTGAGGCCTCTGACCTAGCCTGGCTCCATGCACCACCACAATGGGGTGAACTGCATCTCTGAGTGATACTCCCTTGAAGACCTGCAGGCTACAGCTGGAACAATTCCCACACACTCAGTGAGGGTCAGAAAAAGCTGCGCCTGCCCAGCTGTACCAAGTCAGCCCCCTCTCCTCCCTCTTCCTCCACATCTTCTCCATCACCGTTCCTTCTGGTTTTCCTTTCTCCCTCCGCACCTAGCTCCTTTCCCTGACCTCTTCCCCACATCTGTCCCTTGCCCGCTTGCTGCTTGTACTATCCCCAGAGTACCTATGGCCCCATCCAACTCCTACCCCTTCAGCTAGGGAAGCTCAAGGAAAGGTCCTCACGCTGTGACTATACTGCTAAGGCCACAAGATGATACAGCTGTCCATGTCGGTGTTGCAATGCCAAGCCTGCACCATCCCCGGGGCAGCAGCAGAGCCATGCAGCCCACTTTCCCAGCTGCCTATGACAGTCATTAGCTAACCCAGACCCTCAGCCAGCTCCCGTGTACAGATCGCCCTCGCTGGTCCCTTCAGCTGCTCAGCTCCGGGATTCGAAGCAGCATTGGTGGGAAAGCAAATCCCCGCCAGATGTTCCCTCCCAGCCCAAGGCCAGGAGCTCCAGACCCACCACGTGGTTGGCCACACATGTCAAGCTAGGGCAGCACAAGCAAAGGGGCATTTGAGGAGAATTACAGAGGAAAGCTTGGCTCATGCTGCAGCTGTGAACACAGCCCCCTCTCCACTTCACCCACACACATACAAACTATCCCCCACATCCCATGGAGAAAGATGCTGCCAAGGGAGAGGGGAGCCCAGAAATCTCAACCGAACGCTCCACCCTGCAAAGGAGAGAAGTGGGTTGCAGGGCTATGGGGTCACAGTGCCAGTCTCCCTCTGGCGAGGGGGAGGGGCAAGACCTTATATGCTACTGTGACAAGCAGGGAGAAGGGTGGACATGATCTCAAAAGTTTCAGTGGAGGGGGGAAGCTTTTCTGAAGGGAGATATCTGGAGCTGTAACCTGAGATGAGAAGTGGGAGGGGAGTTGACACCTACCCGGGAAGTGAAAAAAGGAAGGCAGCCGGGTGGAGGGATTGAAGTCAGGTAGAAGCGGTCTGGGAAAGGGAGGTGGGGAGCCCGGATTCGGGGTCTCATCTCCCTGCCCCCCAGAAGGGCCTGTCTAAAGGAGCCTGTTTGTACTGACAAGCTCGGAGTTGGATTGTCTTCCTGGCATCTCCAATAAACCTTCTGATCTACTGGCTGGCTAAGAATCACTGGGAATCCCAGCAAGTGGGGTGTGTGTGTGGGAACGGGACTCCCCCACCCCCTGTGACAACTGGTGGCAGCCGTGGGATCTACTGCACCCCGTGAATGGCACTTCCTACAGTAAGTGATTGGGGAGCAGTATAATGAAGGGGGCTTGACAGGAACCAGGTGTGCTGAAGATCCAGGGAGAAGCGGTTTTGGGGGGCGGAGGAGCTACGCTTAACCCCTGAGACTGTGTGACCAGCGAGAAGGTCTGTTGCAGCAGCGGGGTCCCCTTGAGCACTGCGGAGAGCAGTCTTAGGGGTGAAGAGTGGCAGCTCGACCCTGGGAGAGTGGTGGTGAGAAGGGCTGGCACACAAGGGGGTTCCTCCTGGAAACCGTGGGAAGCTAGGAGCACAGGCCTGCGAGTGGCCAGCAGGAAGATGTATGCCAAGCGCCTTAAGAGCGACCTGGCGGAGCTGTGCAAGCAGTGGGGACTGCGCATTGCGAGGCTGACCAAAGACCAGCTGGTTGCGCAGCTGGAGGAGAAGGATCGTGAGCCCTGCCTCTGAGGGGAGCTGCCCGGCAGACGGAGCTCCAGCCCCGGTGCCTGACCCGATGGGGAGGGGGCAGACTGCTGCCGAGGACATCCCGATGCCCCTCTCACCTATGCCTAGGGGCGGGGTTGGGAGAAGCCCCGCAAATACTGAGGGCACCCAGACCCCAGCAGCCAGCAGGGGATCCTCCCGCCGGGGTTCCCCAGCCCTGGAGCGGAGGCACTTTGGATATGACCGAGAGATGAGACAGAGAGTTGGAAGACCGAGAGAAGCAGCAGCAGCATGAGAGGGAGGAGAAGGAAAAACAGTGTCAACATGAGATGGAGGAGAAGGAAAAACAGCGGCAGCATGAGATGGAGCTGGCCAGGCAGAGGAGAAGTGAGGCCCCGGCTGCGGTGGGTGACGGGGGATCCAAGCCTGTGAGGAGGAGCTTTGATAAGGGCATCATGGCCCTACGTAAGGAAGGGGAGGATATAGATGAATTCCTGACGGCCTTTGAGGTGCGCAGGGTTGACCCTGCAGACAGGCTCTGGTGTCTCATACCCTTACTAGACCCCAAAGCCGTGGCGGTGTACGGCCGAATGGAAGCAGCAGAGAAAGGGAACTATGAACTGTTCAAAAAGGCCCTGCTACATGAGTTTGTGCTGACTCCCGAGATGTACCGGAAAACATTCCGGGGGCAGGATAAAACCCCTGAGGGCACATATCTAGAACTGGCCATTCGCATGGAGGGGTATGCCCGCAGATGGGCAGATGCAGCCCAGATGAAGGAGGACCTGGTTAAAATGATTGTGCTGGAGCAACTGTATAAGTGGTGCCCATCCAACCTAAGGCTGTGGTTGGATGTACAGAAGCCAGAGAACCCGCGACACGCCGGACAGCTGGCCGACGAGTTCGTGAAGAGCCGGCCAAGAGGTGGCCGGGAGGAGTCCCAGAGGAACAGACCCATCATGATGCAGCGAGAGAGTCACCACAGGACCTCCCAAAGGGGGAATATGGAGAATCCCCTCAAAAGGGAAATGTCCAGCATCAGAACTGACCGCCCCTCTCGAGGGGACCAATGGGACATGAGCTGCTATAATTGTGGCCGGAGAGGCCACATACGAGCCCAGTGCCCCAAGCTCCAGGACAGTCTGAACAGATCGAACCCCCATAGGGTTAACTGGGTAAGGACCCAGCCCGACGAGGGGCTGACAGCCCAGGTAAGGGGGACTGGCAGTTTACCACCTGCTCAGGAAGGAGGAGGGCCCCAGACCAGCTCCTCTGGGTGGCTGGATACTCAAGACTCTAGGTTCTCAGTTTACAAGGTGGGCGCAGGGCTGTCCCTGCGGAGAGAGTGCCTTGTTCCCCTGGAGGTGGACAGAAGGAAGGTCTATGGATACTGGGATACAGGTGCTGAGGTGACACTGGCCCGGCTCGAAGTGGTGGCCCCAGATCGGATGGTGCCCAACACCTACCTGACCCTAACGGCGGTGGGTGGGACCCCGTTTAAGGTGCCCGTGGCAAGGGTGCATCTGAAGTGGGGGGACAAGGAGGGCCCCAAGGATGTGGGGGTGCACCCTCATTTGCCCACGGAGCTGTTGATGGGGGGGACCTAGAGAACTGGTCAAGCAAACGCCCGGGGGCCCTGGTCGTGATCCGTAGCCAGAGCCGGCGAGGGGCACTGCACCCTGACCGTGGAGAGGGTACCGTACCGGGGGTGCAGGACCCTGCCCCTGCTGGGAGGGGTTGTCCAGGGACCGGGCTCAACGAGGCTGCGGCCTCAGACTCAGCAAGCTCGAGGGAGCCGGGCCCCGGCCCTTTCCCAGCCGCTGAGTTCCAGGCCAAGTTGCAGAGAGATCCCTCCTTGCGGAAGTTCAGGGACCTGGCAGGCCTTAGTGAGGTACGGACCATGGGGAGAGGCTGCCAGGAGAGGTTCCTGTGGCAGAAGGGGTTCCTGTACCAAGAATGGGCTCCCCGCAGGGAAGTGGAGTCATGTGGGGATCAGGAGACAGCTGGTGGTCCCCCAGAAGTATCGCCGCAAGTTACTGTACCTGGCCCATGACATCCCCCTCGCAGGGCACTAGGGAATCTGGCGCACTGGGCAGAGGCTGCTACAGAACTTTTACTGGCCTGGGGTCTTTACAGCAGTCAGCCAGTACTGCCGATCCTGCAACCCCTGCCAGCGGGTGGGGAAGGCCCGGGACAGGGGGAAAGCGGCTTTGAGGCCTTTGCCCATCATAGAGGAGCCTTTCCAGAAGGTGGCTATGGACATAGTGGGGCCTCTCAGCAAGACGACCCGGTCGGGGAAGAAATACATTCTGGTGGTAGTGGATTTTGCCACCCGCTGCCCAGAGGCAGTGTCCCTATCCTCCATCGAAGCAGACACTGTGGCAGACGCGCTGCTGACCATTTTCAGCCGAGTGGGGTTCCCCAAGGAAGTCCTGACAGACCAAGGGTCCAACTTCATGTCGGCCCTGCACCGGAGCTTGTGGGAGAAATGTGGGGTCCGACACAGCTGGACCACAACATATCACCCCCAGTCCAACAGGCTGGTGGAGAGGTTCAATGGGACGCTTAAGATGATGCTGAAAACCTTTATGAACCAGCACCCACAGGACTGGGACAAGTACTTACCTCACCTGCTGTTCGCATACCGGGAGGTGCCCCAGGAGTCTACCGGATTTTCACCTTTCAAACTGCTATATGGACGGAGGGTAAGGGGGCCCCTGGACCTGATGAGAGACGAATGGGAGGGGGAGGCCGCTCCCAAGGGAGAATCGGTGGTGGAGTATGTCCTGACCTTCCGAGAGAGACTTGCAGAACTCATGGGCCTGGCCAGGGAAAATCTGGCCAGAGCCCAGAGGAAGCAGAAGGTCTGGTATGACCGCACGGCGCGGGCCCGCACCTATGCCACCTGGGACCAGGTGATGGTTCTCATCCCCGTGAGGAAAAACAAGCTACAGGCCACCTGGGAAGGCCCTTTTAAAGTTGTCAAGCAACTAAATGAGGTAAATTATGTGGTGGAGCTGTCTAACCGGGTGCACCATCGCCGGGTGTACCATGTGAATATCATGAAGCCATATTATGACAGAGGGAATATGGTGTTGGCCGTGTGTGGACATTGGTAGGAGCAGGGAGCTGATCCTCTCGTAGATCTATTCCCTGGGACAGGAGTGGGCTCCTCCCTGGACATAATCCCCCTCTCGGATCGGCTAATCCCTGCCCAGCAAGCAGAGATCAGAGGTGTGCTACCACTGTACCAGCAGCTGTTTTCCAACCAGCCTGGATGCACTAATCTGACTGTCCACCGGGTGCAGATGGGATCGCATCCCCCTATAAGACGCTCCCTCTTCCGAGTCACAGGGAACACTGCCAAGGACCTGGAGAAGGAGGTCAATGACATGCTGGCTCTGGGGGTGATCCAGCCATCTTCCAGCCCTCAGGCCTCACCAGTGGTGCTGGTCCCCAAAAAGGACGGGTCGATCCAGTTTTGTGTGGACTATCGAAAGCTCAATGCCATCACTGTATCTGATGCCTACCCCATGCCCAGGCCTGATGAGCTCCTAGACAAGTTGTGGGGAGGCCGGTTCCTTACCACTATGGATCTTACAAAGGGTTACTGGCAGGTGCCCCTGGATGCAGATGCCAAGCTGAAATCTGCCTTTATCACCCTTCTGGGGCTCTATGAGTTCCTGACCCTGCCTTTTGGCCTCAAAGGGGCGCCAGCCACCTTCCAACGCCTCGTAGACCAGCTCCTGAAGGGGATGGAGAGTTTTGCCGTGGCGTATATTGATGACATCTGTGTCTTTAGCCAGACCTGGGAGGACCACGTGTCCCAGGTTAGAAAAGTGCTGGACCGACTCCAGAAGGCTGGGCTGACCATAAAGGCAGAGAAGTGCAAGGTGGGGATGGCTGAAGTGTCCTACCTGGGACACTGGGTGGGGAGCGGCTGCCTAAAGCCTGAACCAGCCAAGGTGGAGGCAATCAGACACTGGCCCGCGCCCCAGATCAAAAAGCAGGTCCAAGCCTTCATCGGGATGGTGGGGTACTATCGAAGGTTTGTGCCCCACTTCAGTGCCATAGCTGCCCCCATCACTGAGCTATGCAAGAAGGGGAAACCAGACAAGGTGGTCTGGACCGAGCAGTGCCAGAGGGCTCTGTGTGTGCTGAAGGAGGCTCTGGTCAGCGGCCCGGTTCTGGCAAACCCGGACTTTGACAAGCCGTTTGTGGTATTCACCGACGCCTCAGACGTGGGGTTGGCGGCGGTGTTAATGCAGGAGGATGAAAAGGGGCAGAGACACCCCATCATGTACTTGAGCAAGAAGTTGCTCCCCCGGGAGCAGAACTATGCGGCCATCGAGAAGGAATGCCTGGCCATGGTGTAGGACCCAAGAAACTACAACCGTATCTATTTGGAAGACACTTCACCGTGTACACCGACCATTCCCCCCTGACCTGGCTGCACCAGATGAAAGGGGCCAACGCCAAACTCCTGAGGTGGAGTCTGTTCCTGCAGGATTATGACATGGACGTGGTTCATGTGAAGGGAAGTGCCAACATGATAGCGGATGCGTTGTCCTGGAGAGGGGGCCCTGAACTTCCCCAGGTCGCTGGTCAGAGCGACCCCGCTCAGTTCAGTCTGGAAACGGGGGGCGGGTAATGTGACAAGCAGGGAGAAGGGTGGACATGATCTCAAAAGTTTCACTGGGTGGGGGAGGCTTTTCTGAAGGGAGATATCTGGAGCTGTAACCTGAGATGAGAAGTGGGAGGGGAGTTGACACCTACCCGGGAAGTGAAAAAAGGAAGGCAGCCGGGTGGAGGGATTGAAGTCAGGTAGAAGCGGTCTGGGAAAGGGAGGTGGGGAGCCCGGATTCGGGGTCTCATCTCCCTGCCCCCCAGAAGGGCCTGTCTAAGGGAGCCTGTTTGTACTGACAAGCTCGGAGTTGGATTGTCTTCCTGGCATCTCCAATAAACCTTCTGATCTACTGGCTGGCTAAGAATCACTGAGAATCCCAGGAAGAGGGGTGTGTGTGTGTGTGGCGGGGGGGGAAACGGGACTCCCCCACCCCTCGTGACAGCTACCTGTAACACGAGATGAGCCCAGCGGTCCCTGGGACTTGCCAGTTCAACCCTCACAGTCAGCCAGCATGGAGGGGGCACAGCTGACCCCCACCCTGCCCATCTGTCACTGAGTGTGGGGAATTAGGGCCCTGCACTCCTACTTCCTGGGATTCACAGTGACTCTCAGCCAGCCAGTAGATTTAAAGGTTGATTAGGGATGACAGGAACACAGTCCAAACCAGAGTTTGTAGGTACAAACCGGACCCCTTAGTCAGGTCCTGCCGGGGGTGGGTAGGGAAAATCAACCCTGGGTCAGGGCTCTCTCCTTTTCCCCAGCCAACTACCCACTACCAAAACCTCCCTCCTCCTTTCTCCAATTTCCCTGGAGGAAGGTGTCAGCTCTCTCTACCCCCCTCCTCGGCTCAGGTTACAGCCTCAGGTATTTTCTCTTCAGAGAAGCCTCATCTCCAGTGAAACTCCCAGGTCAAATCCGCCCTGCTCCCTGCTGCGTGACACCATCCAGAGAAGCCCACCCTTCCAAAGGACCCACTCCTCTACACAGCCCCAGGGAAAGTAGGACAGCAGCCTCCAGCCTCCACAGACCAGCAACTGCCATAGGGCCTTCTGGTTACCCCGACAGTGTGTGGGGGAAGGGCGTTTTCACACCCAGCTGCCTTCAGAGCCACAGCAGCAGGGTCCCCTCCTCCAGCCACCCAAAGAGCAGCAGCAGGCCCTTGCCTGGAGCAGCCTACCCTAGCGTACACCTCTGGCTGCACCCAGCCCTAGAGCCAGACCCCACACATGGGCCTTTGGCGCCTGATGGCTAACGCAGCCCATGGCATTCAGCTGCACTGGCATCGTTATGGTCACTATGGTTATGCCTACACTGCAGTCAGAAGGTACGACACAGCACGTGCAGACACCCGAGCTAGTGCTGATCCACCTCACTCCAAGCACCCCAGGGCACCACTCCACGTACTGGGATCCCGCCTCCTGGCACAAGGGACGCACACCCAAGCCAAGAGGGACTGTGGAGGAGCCAGAACCCTTCCCAGACTCCCTGGAATGCTCCTGGCTGCAAGAAACAGAGCCCTTCCCCAGGGCCTGGTGATGACTGGGGAGCTGAGATTACAGCACCTGAGCCACTTCTCCAGTCATGGACTGTCTATGGCTGGCCTGGGCTCCTAGTGCTGTCACCCACCCACCCACCCATTATTGTGTCTCACCCACCTGTTGGGTCTTGCCGCTATTAACTAGGATTGGAAATGCCTGGGGCAGCGACTGTCTCTCCCTATGTGTCTGGGCAGCACTTGGCACAGCAGGGCCTGGGCCTGGCTGGAGCCCGTGGGTGTATCTGCAATACAAAGTCCCTGGCACGACAGGGCCCCAGGCTTGGCTGGCCCTTAGGCACTGCCACAATAAACATGGTTAATAAGAAATAATCACCATTCAGACAGGACCACACCATCATTCCTGTGCAGCTCCGGGGCTCTGCACACACCAACAGCCCACTGGGCAGCAGGACCCCAGAGATCTCTCTGGCAAGTTCCCAGAGAGCATCTGAGCTCCCACGACTAACAGCTTTCTGTGCTCTGAGAGCAGAAGCCAGAGCAGATGCGGTTTGGACCTGTCTTACCTTGATGTCCTGCTCCAGGCTGTGGATGAGCTCTCCGTCCACCTGCCCAGTTTGTGCCACGCGCAGGCTGCGACGCTCTGCTTTGCGCAGTCGGTATTGCAGGATGCGACAGGTCTTGCTGGCCTGGTCCAGTTGCTGCCGGAGCTCTTGCAGCTGGTAGACATCCTCCTCCATGTAGACGTCTCTCATCTCAAGCATCTCTGCACGCAGCTCCTCGATCTCATCCTGAGAGAGGGGGACACACGCATCAGAAGGGCCTACTCTTAACAGGGGAATCCCCACCACCACAGATTACCCATCCAGTCCTTCTCACCTGCTACCCTGAGCTGCCACTAGGGAACACCAGGCCTCAGCCTGCAGGACAGATGTCCCAAAGAAAGAAGCTCCTTCCCCCCAATGACTGTCCATGCCATGCACCAGGTTCACCAGTCACATGCGGGGGCAGTGCCCAGAGCCACCATCAGAAATCACCAGGTCCAGGGTCCCCTAGGGATCTCTAGGGAGCAGCAATGACTGTTTCACTCCCTATCTGCAAACAGAGTCATACAACTACCAACATGTTCCCTCTCCATGAACCTGTTGCTTCCTTTGTACCAAGCCCACAGAGGATTTGAGGGGTGCCATGGCCCCTCAATGAGATGAAGCAGTTTTGTGGGTGCTCATGCTCCCCCTGCAGACTGTATTAACTACTAGTGCTCCATGCAGAGCATCACCACCCCAGAAACACTACATGAGCACAATGTGGTGAGGCACAAACAGCGCTCCGGCCTTGCATTCTGCAAATCTGGAGCTCCAAAGCATGCTCTGGGATTTGCTTCTTGTCGCTGAATCTCAGCATTCCCTTCCAAGCCAGAACAGTGTCTAGCTAGCATAGTCATGAGGAGTAGCTTGGAAACAGGAACAGAGTGTGGCCGGATGTAGCCAGCACTGCTGGCGAGCTCCAGTCCCACCTCACTCAGAGCCCCTCGCATGCGCCCAGCTGCTCTCATGCAGACACTTTCTGTGTCACTGCACCCTGACTATGGGAGCAGTCAGGGGTCCTGAATTGGGGGCGCAGAGCGAGTGCACAGTGCCAGCCAGCCTCTGGACTAGATTTCATAGTCCAGGGATGGGGCAAGCCTACAGCATAATGGGGAGGGAGACAAGGGGCCGGGTGGGGGCACACAACAGTGTGCTGCAGTGGCAAAGCCTGGTGGCGACAGGGCCCTTGTGCCTGAGGCAGATGCCTTCCCACAGATGAAAGGCAAGTCACTGGGCTCCACCTCCCAATTCAGTTTGTCACAGCTCCAGCTAGCACCATACCACAAACACTGGTGCCACTGTGATCCCATGACAGTGACAGCGTCCTCAAAGTCCCCAGGGGCATCCTGCGGCTCCAGGAAGAAGGTGGTACAGCCCCACCTGCCTCTCAGGGACCACGAATGAATTTATTCATAGATCCACAGCTTCCCAGACACTGTGATATCCCAGCCTGACCTCAGGTATAACAGGCCAGAGATCAGCCCCACAACCATTCACAGGGCAGATCTGTTAGAGAAACGGCCCATCTTGATGGAAAAATGGCCATGGATGGAGAATCCACCAGAACCCTCGGTAAATTGTTCCAACAGTGAATTACCCTCACTGTTCAAAATGTATGCCCCATTCCCAATCTCAATGAGTCTATAGATTCATAAGCAAACAAGTCATTGCTGACAGGTTTTCTCCCACCCATGGCTGTGCTTTTACAACTAGCCCATCCACATGAAAGATGAGGACCCATTTGCTTCATTTCATGCTCATCCCTTGCATGGACCTGTGTAACGTGCAGCCCCAGTATGCTGGCTCGGTTTTCTCCTAGCACTGGCAACTCCACACAGGCCAAGGGATGGAAGAGAATTGCAGCTACGCAAGTCCAGTTGGCCGCTCCACCACCCTGCACTTTGACTCCCATTACGGACCTGCCTCCCTATGTTGACACGGCTAATTAGACCTGGGTGATAATGACGCAATGCATCCCACACACCGTGTGCAATATGGAGATAAAAGAGGGCAGAGGTTCCTATGCAGCAGGAAAAGATCCACACAGCAGCATTACCAAAGCCCTGGGTTAGGCCTCCCATTATACCTGTTGGCAAAAATCAGTGTTGTCCCATTTACACAGATCTCTCCCCAAAGGAATATTAAATTGACCAGCCACACAACAGCGAGCCAGCCTAGCCGGATGCCAGCAGGTCAGGATGCGCGTGCTTCCCAAAAGCGCAGACAAGGGATTGCAGCCAGAGCTTCCAAGAGGCTGCTGTAGCCACAGGGAGTAGAAGAGAAGATCTCATGTGGGAGCAAGCACACCTCTGAGGGATAGCTCCAGCCTCCTGCTCCGGGTTCCAGCCTGGATGCCCTGCCCTGCAGTGCTCCCACCACCCACCAGCCAGGGGGACACGCCTTGGACTCAGAATCTCACCACCATTTTGCACAGCACATTAGGTGCCAAGGGCAAAAGGACAATGGCGGTTCTCTTTTGCCATTGTCCACGATGCACTAGATAATGGCTGGTCATGTGCAAACTCCTACTCCTCTGTCATGGAGTCCCCGGGGCAATACTCTGGAACTGCTCCCTTCGAAGCCAGTCAGGACTTTAGGGAGAAGCTTCCTCTCTGTGAACAGACTGTCTCCAGGGCTAGGAGCTTCACAGCTTACAGCTTCCTCCTTCCTGGGTCTGACCTCAGAGCATTCAGCACCTTCTGCCCCTCCATGTGCTTCCCTTAATGCAGGGGTGGGCAAACCTTTTGGCCCGAGGGCCACACCGGGTTTGCAAAATTATATCGAGGGCCGGGTAGGGAAGGCCCCACCCCCAATCCAGTCCCCTCCCACTTCCCATCCCCTGAGAATCCCTGACCCATCCATCCACCCCCCTTCTACTCTAACTGCCCCTTCCGTAGACCCCTAACCACCCCCCAGGATCTCACCCTCTACCCAATTCCCCTGCTCCCTGTGCCAACTGGCCCAACCCCTATCCACCTTCTCACCCGCTAACCACCACCTCAGAACCCCACCCCCATCCAACCCACCCTGCTCCCTGACTTCCCCCTCCAAAGCCCTCCCTAACCACCACCCTGAAACCCCCCCATCCCTCTCTTACCATAGCTGCTGGGAGGGGAGTGCACAGCCCCGGCCCACAGAGCGCTCCCCGTGCGGTGCAGCTTCAGGGGAGGGGCCAGCGTGCAGCCCCGGCCCCATTGGAGCGCAATCCATGCAGCGCAGCTCCGGGGGAGGGGCCAACACGCAGCCCCGGCCCTCTGGAGCGCAATCCATGCCACGCGGCTCCGGGGGAGGGGCCAGCGCGCAGCCGCAGCTCCCTGGAGCGCTGCTGGCGCGGCTCTGGGGGAGGGGTGAGCGCGCAGCCCCGGCCCCCAGAGCGCTGCCCCTGCAGCGCAGCTTTGGGGGCGGAAGGAAGTATGCAGCCCCGACCCCCAGGGCGCTGCCCGCGGGCACGGCTCTGGGGGAAGAGGAGGGCCCGCAGCCCCGCAGAGTGCCCGAGCTGCGCAGCTCAGGAGGAGGGGCCGGGGGAACCCTCCCCAGCCGCGGGCCAGATGGGATGGTCTCGCGGGCCGGATGTGGCCCGCGGGCCATAGTTTGCCCATCCCTGCCTTAGTGAGTCCACCCAGGCGGGGTCCTGGGGAAGTCAGTGAGTCCTGCACCCCAACTCCACAGTCAGACGCGACTCTCAGACAGCCAGTAAAACTGAGGTTTATTAAATGACAAGAACATGATCTAAAACAGAGCTTGTAGGTATAGCGAATGTGACCCCTTCCACTGGATCCATTTTGGGGGCCTAAGAGACAGACAGCCTGCCTGTAGCTGTCCGCCTGCCCCCAGCCAGATCCAGACTAACAAACTCCCCCACTAGCCCCTCCTCTGCTTTTCCTTTGTCTCTTGGGCTGGCCAGGAGGTCACCTGACCTCCTTCCAACAGTTTCAGCTGACACCTTCCAGAGAGTGGGAAGGGCCAGGCCTGAAACAGGGCATGGGCCACTTACTCGCACACTATCCTGAGAAAACATTAAGAACATTCCCACTCCATCACATCCTCTCTCTACCATCCCCAGCTGACCTGCACATTGCACAGAAGCGCTGCAGGCACCAGGCTGACCCAGCCCAAGCGACTCAGTTCTGTTTGATTCATTCCCCAAGCACATCCCCACTTGAGTCCCAGCAGCCCTAGATGGGCCACCTCCTTCGGCTGTGCTCCTGCTGAGGACAGAAGCCCTTCTACGCTACTTCCACGAGAAGGGCCCAGGAGAGAACACACAGGGGTGGGGCTTGGTCCCCATGCTGTCTATCAAGGGGGCTGTCAACTCCAAAGCAGCAGCAAGAACTGTGTATGGCTCTGCAAGCTGTGATGCGTCTCCTGCCAGTTCCGGTGCCGAGTATACAAGCCACTGTGTCTGGCCTCTGGAAGGGATGGACAGGCAGCCTGGGCTAGCAACAAGGGGACTGTGCAACTGTGCCATCAGCCTGAGAAAGCTCAGACATCCTCCTGGTGCACGTGCTCCCAGTCCATGGGCCCTGGACTCTGCCTCTCTAACGAGCAGGGAGCAGGATGGATCTGATCTGGGAGGTTTCTCTGGAGGGAAGGTACCTGGGCTGTAACCCAACCCCGTGGGCAGAGGTTGGGAGAGGTGAGACACTGCCTGAGTGTGTATGTGAACAAAGGCTGGGGGAGTGGCCGGGGGGAGGGAAGAGACCCGGGAAGTTTCTGTAGAAGGGTTTAGAAGCTGGCTGGGGAAGAGGAGGGAGCCCTAATCTGGGGTCTTATCTCCCTGCCCTCCTAGAAGGGCCTGACTAAGGGGTCCTGTTTGTACTGACAAGCTCTGAGTTGGATTGTGTTCCTGTCATCTCAAATAAACCTTCTGTTCTACTGACTGGCTGAGAGTCACTGTGAATCCCAGGAAGTGGGGGTGCAGGGACCGGACTCCCCCACACTCCGTGACAACTGGTGGTAGTGGTGGGATGTACTAAACCCAGTGAATGGCATTTCCTGAAGTAAGTGACTGGGGATCAATGGAATGAAGGGGGACTGATGGGAACAGGTGCGCTGAAGATTCAGAGAGAAGCAGTTTCAGGGGGCGGAGGAGCTACGCTTAACCCCTGAGACTGTGTGACCATCAAGAAGGCTGCTGCAGTAACGGGGTCCCCTTGGGCACTGCGGTGAGCAGTCTCAGTGGCGGAGGAGCTGCAGCTCGACTCTGGGAGAGAGGTGGTGAGAAGGGCTGGAACACAAAGGGGTTCCTCCTGGAAACCATGGGAAGCTGAGAGCACAGGCCTGCGAATGGCCAGCAGGAAGATGTATGCCAAGCACCTTAAAAGCGACCTGGTGGAGTTGTGCAGGCAGAGTGGGCTGCGCATTGCAAGGCTCACCAAGGAGCAGCTGATTGCCCAGCTGGAGGAGAAGGATCGTGTGGATGCACCGAGCCCTGCCTCTGAGGGGAGCTGCCCGGCAGACGCAGTGCCATCCCTGGTGCCTGGCCCGACTGGGATGGGACAGACTCCTGACGAGGACATCCCGATGCCCCTCAAACCTATGCCTAGGGGAGGGGTTGGGGGAAGCCCAGCGAATACCGAGGGCACCCAGACCCCGGCAGCCAGCAAGGGATCCTCCCAGCAGGGTTCCCCATCCCTAGAGCTGAGGCATCTTGAATGGGACATAAAATTGAGAGAGCTCGCGTTGAGGGAGCAAGAACTACCAGAGCGAGAGAAGCAGCGCCAGCATGAGGAGAAGCAGCGCCAGCGTGAGCTGAAGGAGAAAGAGAGGCAACGCCAGCATGATCTGGAGCTGGCCAGGCTGAGGAGCAGTGGGGCCCTGGCTGTGGTGAGTGTGGAGAGACCCAAGACTGCATGGAGCTTTGATAAGGGGTTCCTGGCCCGGCATAAGGAGAGGGAAGACATAGATAGCTTCCTGACCACCTTCGAGAACACCTGCGGGATGCACAGGATTGCCCCTGCAGACAGGCTCCAGTTCCTCACTGGACCCCAAAGCCATAGAGGTGTACAGCCGAAATAAAGGGGCAGAGGACTATGAACTTTTCAAAAAGGCCCTGCTCCGCGAGTTTCGGCTGACTCTCGAGATGTACCGGAAAAGGATCTGGAGTCAGCAAAAAACCGCTGAGGTCACATACCTACAACTGGTCAACCAGATGCAGGGATATGCCTGCAAATGGACAGCTGGGGCCCAAACTATGGAGGACCTGCTTGACCTACTGGAGTAGCTGTACGAACAGTGCCCATTCGACCTGAGGCTGTGGTTGATGGACAAAAAGCCAGAGAACCTGCAGCATGCAGAGCAGTTGGCCGACAAGTTTGTGGACAGTTGGTCAGGGGTAGCAGGGATGAGTCGCAAAGGAACCGGCCCACCACAATACCGAGAAAGAGTCACCTTGGGTCCTCCCGCGGGGAAACATGGAGAACCCCTTCCAAAGGGGATCCTCTAGCATCAGGACCAACCAACCCGCTCGAGGGGACCAGCGGGACATGAGCTGCCACCACTGTGGTCAAAGAGGCCACATACGGACCCAGTGCCCCAACCTCTAGGACAGACTGAGGAGACCGAACCCCCATAGGGTTAACTGGGTAGGGACCCAGTATGACGAGGGGCAGACAGCTCAGACAAGGGGGGCTGGCAGCTTACCACCTGGTCAGAAGGGAGGAGTGCCCCAGATCACTTTTAAGGTTGTCAAGCAACTAACTGAGGTGAATTATGTGGTAGAGCTGTCTAACTAGGCGCACCATTGCCGGGTGTACCATGTGAACATGATGAAACCATGTTATGACAGGGGAATGTGGTGTTGGCCGTGTATGGACATTGGGAGGAGCAGGGAGCCGACCCTCTAGTAGATCTATTCCTGAGACAGGAGTGGGCTCCTCCATGGAAACAATTCCTCTCTCGGATCGGCTAACGCCTGCCTAGCAAGCTGAGATCAGAAGGGTGTACCGAAAGCTGTTTTCCAACCGGCGTGGATGCACTAATCTGACTGTCCACCGGTCACAGACAGGATTGCACCCCCCTATAAGATGCTCCCCTTTCCAAGTCACAGGGAACACTGCCAAAGACCTGGAGGGAGGTCAATGACATGCTGGCTCTGGGGGTGATCCAGCCATCTTCCAGCCCTCGGGCCTCACCGGTGGTGCTGATCCCCAAAAAGGACGGGTCGATCCGGTTCTATGTGGACTATCGAAAGCTCAATGTCATCACTGTATCTGATGCCTACCCCATGCCCAGGCCTGATGAGCTCCTAGACAAGTTGTGGGGAGGTCGATACCTCACCACTACGGATCTTACAAAGGGTTACTGGCAGGTGCCCCTGGATGCAGATGTCAGGCTGAAATCTGCCTTTATCACCCTTCTGGGGCTCTATGAGATCCTGACCCTGCCTTTCTGCCTCAAAGGAGCACCAGCCACCTTCCAGCGCCTAGTAGATCAGCTCCTGAAGGGGATGGAGAGTTTCGCTGTGGCGTATATTGATGACATCTATGTCTTCAGCCAGAGCTGGGAGGACCACGTGTCCCAGGTTAGACAAGTGCTGGACCGACTCCAGAAGGCTGGGCTGACCATAAAGGCAGAGAAGTGCAAAGTGGGGATGGCTGAAGTGTCCCACCTGGGACACCGGGTGGGGAGTGGCCACCTAAGGCCGGAACCAGCTAAGGTGGAGGTGGTCAGAGACTGGCCCGTGCCCCAAACCAGAAAGCAGGTCCATGCCTTTATCGGGATGGCGGGGTACTATCGAAGGTTTGTGCCCCACTTTAGCGCCATAGCTGTCCCCATCACTGAGCTATGCAAGAAGGGGAAGCCGGACAAGGTGGTCTGGACTGAGCAGTGCCAGAGGGCTCTCTGTGCACTGAAGGAGGCTCTGGTCAGCGGCCTGGTCCTGGCAAACCCAGACTTTGACAAGCTGTTTGTGGTATTCACTGACACCTCAGATGTGGGGCTGGTGTTAATGCAGGAGGATGAAAATGGGGAGAGACACCCCATCATGTACTTGAGCAAGAAGTTGCTCCCCCGGGAGCAAAACTATGCGGCCATCAAGAAAGAATGCCTGGCCATGGTGTGGGCCCTCAAGAAACTCAATCGTATCTATTTGGGCGACGCTTCACCATGAACACCAACCACTCTCCCCTGACTTGGCTGCACCAGATGAAAGGGGCCAACGCCAAGCTCCTGAGGTAGAGCCTGCTCCTACAGGATTATGACATGGAGATGGTCCATGTGAAGGGAAATGCCATCATGATAGCAGACACATTGTCCCAGAGAGGGGGCCCTGAACTTCCCCAGGTCACTGGTCAGAGTGACCCCGCTCAGTCCAGTCTCGAAGATGGGGATGATGTAACGAGCAGAGTGGATCTGATCTGGGAGGAAGGTACCTGGGCTGTAACCCTGCCCCCAGCGCAGGGGTTGGGAGAGGTGAGACTCTCTGCCTGAGTGTGTATGTGAACAAAGGCTGGGGGAGTGGCTGGGGGGAGGGAAGAGACCCGGGCAGCTTCTGTAGAAGGGTTTAGAAGCTGGCTGGGGAAGAGGAGGGAGCCCTAATCTGGGGTCTTATTTCCCTGCCCCCCTAGAAGGGCCTGACTAAGGGGTCCTGTTTGTACTGTGGCAAATTGCTGGCACTATTATGATGGGTCCAGCGCTTTCTCTTCTTGTGAGGGGTTCAGGGAGCCATTTCTTGCCCCTGAATAGGGGATTAACTGCCCCACTAGTATCCTAGAGAAGGGGGAGTGGAGAGGGAGGGACCCAGGCCCACCCTCTACTCCGGGTCCCAGCCCAGGGGCTCTGAAGATAGCGGTAAACCACCTGAATTAGCTATTCCTTCCCCTGGACTACTTCCCTCTCTTACCCTTCAGCTTGTGGGGCTTCCTGCCCTCTTTCTACACAAGCCAGGTGTCTCTTTACCTAGCGTCTGGGTCTTCTTGGTTCCAAACTCTCCTCCAAACTGCTCTCTGCTCCAACTCCTCCAAACTGCTCTCTTCTCCAACTCTTTTCCTCCCCCCCCCCCCGCATCTGCCTGAAGCAGGGGGGTTTATTAAATTCCTAACAGGGCCTTAATTGATTGCAGGTGTTCCAATCAACCTGCCACCAGCTTCCCTAGTCCACAGGGAGCCACACCTCAATTAGCTCTGAGCTTACATACCTCCCCTCAAGCACTCTACCGCAGCTCCCTGACCCTCCTCTATCACAGTACTGACAAGCTCTGAGTTGGATTGTGTTCCTGTCATCTCAAATAAACCTTCTGTTCTACTGGCTGGCTGAGAGTCACTGTGAATCTCAGGAAGTGGGAGTGCAGGGACCGGACTCCCCCACACTCCGTGACAGCCTCGAACACTAAGAACACAAGGTTCACTAAGGCAGCTTGCAGCCTTCTAACCACAGGCTTTAGTTCGTGCTCAGGCCCCTGCCAGCTGTCAGCAGAGGATATGGTCAGCTGCTGCAAGCCAGGACACCTGGGTTCTATTCTGGGTTCTCCCGCTGCCTTGTTGTGTGACCCTGAGCAATTCACGTAACTGCTCAGTGCCTCAGTTTCCCTTTCTTTAAAATGGAGCTAATAAAACCTTCCCTGCCTCAGGCACATGCTGAATTAGCTAAAGTCGCCTTAGGGCTACACAAGAGCACCGTATGAGTAACAAAGGGCTCCTGCTTTTTCTTTAGCATGCCCAATTCATCACACTGTACCAGCAGTGCACCACTGCCCATGTAGAGAGCCTGTGAAAGAACAGAGCACTGACTCTCTGGATACTACGCTCTTCCCCACACATGCAACGCTACCACACAAACATCAGGCTGGCAGTAATTCCAGAACACCCAACTCCCGCTGCAATGACAGCATGCTGAGAAACCCTGACATCTCACAGAAACAAATCAAACCTGAGATATTCCAGCAAGGGCAACAAAGGGGGAGGCACAGCAAGGAGTCGTAAATATTTACAGTGATATAAAGAGGAAGGAGGAGGTGTGGACAGGCAAAGCACCAACAGAAGCAGCATATAAAACAAGAGCAATGCAGGTTGACAAGGAAGAAATCTTTCAACAACACAGCACGCTGCACTGAGGGCCACTCTCACTGGAGCGATTAACAGAGAGTCTGCACCTCTCTCCAACCTCTGACTCAGCCCAGCGAAGGGCACTCATTCCAGCCCTGCTGCCTATAAGTATCCTTGGGACACACCCCAGCACAAAGGGGACGCTCTGTTCTCCCTGCCATGGTCAGAGGTGGATCACAACAGGACCTGTCCTAGTCTGCAGCCCCATTGAGTTTCTGGGGTTTCATTGCCATGCAAAGAGGCACATCTGCACCTGGGGGAATTGTGGGATATTTACCAGTTCCCACAAACACACACACTCTTCCCCAAACAAATCAGGCCACAGTACTAGGCTGTCCCTTTGGGGCCGGCCTGCTGGAGCAACAGGCCAGTCAGTCTCAGGTGAACTCATGGCCCTGACGCTCTCCAGGAGACGCTAGCTTTACAGAAGGACTGGCGTCCTATAGCAAGGGAGCTAACACATCAAGAAACATTAATGCCAAAGTGAAAGATTAAAGAGCAGATTGTGTGCGCGTCCTGGGGAGGGATTTCTGCTAAGAAGAGACCTCGGCTAATCCTCTAGTGGCCAGTACAATGCATCTGACTCCCCTATGTCTCAGCAGTGCCCCCGCAACTCCACTCTGCCCCTGGTAAGGCAGCACCAGGCATCTCCTTTGGAGCCCTCAAGCAATGGGGCCTCTTTTGCTAAGGAAAAGCCCAGGGGCAGTTCTGCCTAGCGGGCTGAGCTCAGGACAGGAGGCCAGAAGTTCCCAAGAGGCAGTCCTGATTCACTGGCTCAGATATCCATGGACCTCCTCATGCATGCAGAGCCCAGGGCTGCACACCAGATGAGTAAATGGCTGACTTGACACAAGCCTAGGGCATTGCAGGGGTGCGAAATTACAAGCTTAGATTCCTTAGGAACCTGGCTGGCTGCATGGCCAGGGGGCAAGCCGTACCACTGCTCTGCCTGAGATCCTTTCTCCCCAGGACTGGGCTAGTCCTTAGTCTGCTCCCTCCCTTCCACACATGTAAGAAGTGCTTTCAATGTGTACAGCACTAGGGATTCCCACACGGCCGGGCGAGAGAAAAGGCTTTATTGTGCGCAGAACACAGACTGTGATGAAGTGGGACTGTTTGTAATGTTCTCTCTGGATACTGTGTGAGTGCCTCCATTTCCCCCTATTCATTTCTTAAGTGTCTGTGTGGAGGGATAAGGGTGTGTAATTGGTGCAGAGCCGAGGGCCAGTGTTAACTAAGGGGCCGACGCCCTGTCTCGGGCCTGGCCCTTCCCCCTCTGTAAGGTGTTAGCTGAGAGTGTTGGATAACAAAGAGGTCAGGTGACCTCCTGGCCAGGGAAAGAGACAAAGGAAAAGCAGAGGAGGGGCTGGAGAGTGAGGTTTTGAGTCTTGAGCTGGCTAAGGAAGAGGAGGGAGGCACAGACAGGCTCTGGCCTCCTGGGCCCCCCAAAATGGATCCGGCTGAAGGGTCTTTGTACCTACAAGCTCTGTTTTAGATCATGTTCCTGTCATCTAATAAACCTCTGTTTTAGTGGCTGGCTGAAAGTCACATCTGACTGTGGAGTTGGGGTGCAGACCCACTGGCTTCCCCAGGACCCCACCTGGGTGGGCTCACTGAGGGAAGCGCATGGAGGGGCAGAAGGTGCTGAATGCTCTGAGGTCAGACCCAGGAAGGTGGAAGCTGTAAGTTGCGAAGCTCCTAGCCCTGGAGACAGTCTGTTCACAGAGAGGAAGCTTCCCCCCAAAGTCCTGACTGGCTTCTAAGGGAGCAGTTTTAGAGCATCCCCCGGAGGACTCCGTGACACAGACACCAGCAATATCCAGCACAGGTTTGCTCCAAGCAGAAATCCCACGTGGGAGCTAAGGGAAGGAGAGAGCGAAGGCTAATACAGAAGCTCCTCCCATCCCTATTCTGCAGTGCCACAGGTCCCCCAGCTCAGCTTCTCCTGCCTCCTCCCACTGGAAGCTCAAAACCCTGCACTGGGGACATCAGTGCCTGATACCATGGGAACAACCAAGCAGGCAAGGTCTCCAGTGCGGGACATGGCAGGAAAGCCTGGGAGGAGCTAAGTCCCTCCCCAGACTGACAGGTCCAAGGACAGAGAGAAGGCAACACAGCGTCCCTTCCCCCACGGGTTCCACAGTTCCCATCCAGATGGCAGCACGCAACCCTATGTGAGAGGGGAACTCCTCCTTATGGGCTTCTCCCAGTTGTTACACATCACCCGCTCTAGAGAGCGTTCACACCAGCTGGCACTCCTGGCTGCCCCAGCTGCAGGACTCCACCGCAGACAGCAGGTCCCTGCCGGTTCCTCTGCAAGTCACACTCTTTGCTGCCTTTCCTGAAACCCTCAGGCATTTACTGAGTGGATTTTGGGGGTGGGAGCAGGGATATAAAGTCTCTTCTTTTTCCAGGCCAGTGAGTCACTTGCTGTTATCAGCTGAAGAAAGCTAGACATGGGACAGCACCAATTAGAAAGCCTTTTGATTTAGCCAGCGGGAAAAGGGGACACAAACAATGGCTTAGCAGGCCTGTCTCAGCCAGCATGTCAATTCAGATGATAAAATGAGGCATCATCTCCCAGGGCACCCAAGGCTCCAGCTCAATGTGCCACCGTGAAGCACTGGCCCAGTACTCTCCCGCTTACTTTAGTTGCTGAATTTGCTAAGTTATGAAATGCAAACCCTTCAGCTGCCATCCCAGAGACCCTTAACATGCACACAGCCCTTCCACTGGGCATCCCAGAGCTGGGCTCGGAACCCCATTCACAGATGGGGAAACAGAGGTCCAGGGAGCAAAGTCCCAAGTCTTCCCTGCCTCCCACCTTCTGAAACATTTTCAGCTAGGCAAAGGGGGTGAGACTCCTGCTCTGGTGGCATTTTACAAAGGTGTAAAGGACAATACAAGGGGCAAGGCAGGGTCACCAAGGCACAAGACTTACCCATGACTAGCAGAGCCAGGAACAGAGCCCACCTCCTGCCTCCCAACCCATGGCCCTGGCTACACCACCTCCTTCATGCAGGGAACTTCACCACAGTAACAACAGAACAAGACACTGGATGAATGAGCGTGGTCCATGGAGTTCTGCTTCACATCCCATGGCTGCCCTGATGGGGAGAACCATGGGGCAAGGGGTGTCTAGGAGCTGGGCAGCACATTAAGTACATAAATAACGATACAGACGTGCTTTGCAGACTACAGGTCCTAGCATGCCATGCTCCATCTCCCTGGGCTACTTGCATTCCTGAGACTTGTGGTGTCCAAGCTGCATATTAAATATGAGGCCAGCCACAATTTGCCCCATTCCATGCTCACTGCCAGTGAAACGTGGCATGAATCTGGCCAACAGGAAGACTCCCCAAGAGCTTTCTTTGTGACCTGCTCAGTCAGGACCCACCTCTCTCCCACACTGACAAGCCTGGTGCCTGTGGCACCCAGCCTACCAAAAGCCTAGCCTGGGAACAGCCAGATGGCTGAGACTCAGGCAGAGTCCTGAGGCTGGGCAGCTATGGGGGCCAGTTACTGTTACGGGCAAAAAATAGAGACTATCAGCCAGGCAATCCAGGATTACCTTCCAGCACAGCTAACGCAGCCACTTTTTAGAGTGCAGGGAGACCAACCAACTAAATGAATGTCAACTCATGAAATGCCAAAGGAGAGAAATCCAACCCAGCTCATGATTCCGAGTGCCTGGGCCTGGTGATTTTGTGCAATCGGAGGAAGCACCAGGCCAGGCCAGCGGGGCCAGCCACATACCACTGCAGGCATACACCAGGATTAAAAGCTGAAAAGAAAGTCTCTGTGCCAACATGCCCCATATGACTGGCTCCCACTCACTGTGCTTTGACTGTTCCCAGGGGCTATTCTGGATCAGAGCACCAGGGCAGAAATGCCATCGCTGTTTGGAAAGGAAGAACACACAGCGAGCTCTCTGGAACAGCAAGTTCCAGAGGGCAGAGAGGCCTCGTATGAGATGTGTTTGGAGAAAGGATCCTTAGAAATGAAGCTGCCTTTTTTGCAAAAGACCTGCATTGTTAGAGTTACTGGGGCTGAGATTGCATTCAATTAAACTCAGCAAACAGCCCTGAGGAGCAGCGCAGATTGAGCAGTCATATGCAATCATGTAATGAAAGGCCATACAGGCCAGTCGCATTTTATACGCATTTAACTTGCGCAAATTTAACTATACGCGGCTGGTGACAAAAAAAAAAAAAGCACCCAGGGGTCGGGGCCAGCAGCCCGCCCACCGCTGCGGGGGCAACGGCAGCGGCCAGCAGCCCGCAGCAGGGGGCCGGGGCTGGAGCCAGCAGCCCGGCAGCCCACAGCAGGGGTTGGGGCCGACAGACCGCATGCCACCGCAGGGGCCGGGGCTGGAGCCGGTAGCCCGGCAGCCCGTGGCAGGGGGACGGGGTTGGGGCCAGCAGCCCATCGGCCACCGCAAGGGCCGGGGCTGAAGCCAGCTGCCCGCAGCAGGGGCTGAGGCCAGCAGCCTGCCCGCCGCTGCAGGGGCTGGGGCTGGGGCCGGGGCCAGCAGCCTGCCTGCCACGGGATCAGGGCAGGAGCCCCCCTGCCCGAGTAAATATTCAGTATAGTGAACTCAATAGGAGTTTCACTATACACGATTTCCGCCTTACGCGGTAATCGCAGAACGTAACCCTTGCGTAAGATGCGACACGCCTGTATCACAGGGATGCTTACCTACCTTTGGAAAGCCCTATATAGCTATAACTTGTTATGAGTATAATAAAGGGCAGGGACTAGAACTATGCAGTTCAGAATACAGCAGCCCAATCCACCACCCCCTCCCAGCATCCAAGTACAGCATGCAGGTATTACTCTAGATGAAAATGCCTCCAATATAAAACCAAGGGAAGGAAATTGTTACTCCCAGGAATTTCATGTACACACGTGATCAGCTTCAGAAACCAAACAAGTCTCAGACATGTCAAATTAGAGAACACCAGCCCAAACATTTTACCACTAGCTCTTTAGATGGCCTGATGCAAAGAGTCTCTTTCTCACTCATCTGCAACATCACAGCTAGGCAGCAAAAAACTCAGGACACTAGGGGTCCACACAGCGAGTAGTGCGGACATTGCTCTGTCTTGCTGCTCCACTCTTGAGGGCAGGCAGCAGATGAGAGTCCTCATGTCTGAGGAAGGAACATGACAGGCTAGAGGAGACACAACTCAGCAGCTCAACCAGGGAAGCAGCCAGGTCTAAGCTAGAGCCTTGTCTAAGACTGCACTGCCCCTTTAAGACAGAGGTGCCCCAAATTCCCCCAAACAAGGGCCACACTGACAGCTTGCAAGGACTCTTAAGAGCTGCACCAGTTGGCATAAAATGGAGCAGATGCTCTTTAATACAGGGTAGCGTGTCCCCAGAGGGACAACAAGCTCCAGCTTTCAATGCAGCCAGGCTCCTCAGCTCAGGACTAGCACTGCATTCATAGAATATCAGGGTTGGAAGGAACCTCAGGAGGTCATCTAGTCCAACGCACTACTCAAAGCATTACCAACCCCAACTAAATCATCCCAGCATTCTGGGTCTCACATCCCCATTGGTTAATTCTTGTGAAGTGGTTAGAAAGTCTAAACTTGTCTATAAAGGCACATGATTGTTGCTCTGACTAAAAGGAAGATAGAAGCAGCTCAGAGCAGGAAATTGCAAGGCCCACCTCTGGGCCAACTTGGCTTGCAGCATCCACAAATCCTCAATGGAATGGTTTTAATAAGAAAGGTACCAAATGGTAAATAAAGCTAGCTGTTTCCTCGGAAGCCCAGCTTTCAGAAGTGTGAGTGAACAAGTGTACCCATGCCTTATGCAGGCTGGGGATTCATGACTGCACAGCTGAGCTTTGCACATGCATGAGAAAGGTACAAACACACATTTTGAAATGTAACAGAGTCCTTCCCTCTGAGCAAACTTCTGCATCACCATTGCCAGCAGTCTGGCGAATGACTTCTGTACAGAAGTCCCTCCCCCTGCTCACAGAGTCAGAGATTCCAAGGCCAGAAGGGACCACTGAGATTGACCTCCCGTATAACACAGGAGATGGGAACCTCCCCCAGCAATTCCTGCATCCAGCCCACAACTTCTGTTTGAGCTACCATGATCAAAACCTTCCAGCAGAAACTATATCACCAGGTTTTGGTAGAATTATTAGTATTGTCTTTTTATAACAAACATATAAAGACAATATACATGAAATATTTAGAATGAAATCCAGACTCTACTAGAGTCAGTGGGAGTTTTGCCACTGGCCTCAATGGGTATATGTAACACTGCAATTAAAATGCTGTGCCAGCCGACTCAGACTAAGAGGCTATTTAACTGTGGCGTAGAAGTACAAGCTCAGGCTGAAGCCTGAGCCCTGGGACTCTCCCACCTTGCCAGGTCCTACAGCCCAGGCTCCCGCCTGTCCCCAAACATCTACTGTGACAAAGTTCTTCTTCTGCCTTGGTGGGTCCTGCGCTTATTGGCAGATTTGCTTGCCTCAGAGATTCACAGTAGCCCTCTGTTTGGCCACTTTTGCCAGTGGTTCCAACCTGCCATTCACTCAGCTAACTTCACTGTCACAGAGTGTGGGGGAGTCGAAGCCCTGAACCCCCACTTCCGGGGATTCACAGTGAGTCTCAGCTAGCCAGTAGATCAGAAGGTTTATTAGGGATGACAGGAACACAATCCCACTCAGAGCTTATCAGTGCAAACAGGACCCCTTAATTAGGCCCTTCTGGGGGGTAGGGAGATAAGACCCCAGATTTGGGGCTTCCTCCTCTTCCCCAGCCAGCTTCCCAACTGCCTCTCCCGAAACTGCCTCTTGTCCCTTCCCCTCCGCCACTTCCCCAGCCTTTGTTCACATACACACTCAGGCAGAAAGCCTCCCCTCCCCCGTCCCCAGGGCAGGGGGTCGGGTTACAGTCCAGGTACCTTCCCTCCAGACTTCCAGAGAAACCTTCCGCTAGTCACATCACACCGCCTTCCAGTCTGAACTGAACCGTGTCACTCTGACCAGTGACCTGGGGAAGTTCAGGGCCCGTCTCCAGGACAACGCGTCCGCTATCATGTTGGCACTTCCCTTCACATGGACCACGTCCATGTCATAATCCTGTAGGAGCAGACTTCACTTCAGGAGCTTGGCATTGGCCCCTTTCATATGGTGCAGCCAGGTCACGAGAGAGTGGTCAGTGTACACGGTGAACTGTCGCCCAAACAGATACGGTTGTAGTTTCTTGAGGGCCCACAAAATGGCCAGGCATTCCTTCTCAATGGCCGCGTAGTTCTGCTGAGAGGCCCCACTATGTCCATAGCCACCTTCTGGAAAGGCTCCTCTATGATGGGCAAAGGTCTCAAAGCCGCTTTCCCCTTGTCCCAGGCCTTCCCCACCTGCTGGCAGGGGTCACAGGATAGGCAGTACTGTCTGACTACTGTCTGACTGACTCCAGGCCAGTAAAAGTTCTGTAGCAGCCTCTGCCCGGTGCTCCAGATTCCCTGGTGCCCTGCGAGACGGATGTCATGAGCCAGGTACAGTAACTTGCGGTGATACTTCTGGGTGACCACCAGCTGCCTCCTGATCCCTCATGACTTCACTTACCTGGGGGGAGCCCATTCTCGGTACAGGAACCCCTTCTGCCACAGGAACCTCTCCTGGCAGCTTCTCCCCATGGTCCGTACCTCACTAAGGTCGGCCAGGTCCTTGAACTTCCGCAAGGAGGGATCTCTCTGTGACTCAGCCTGGAACTCAGCAGCTGGGAAGGAACGGGAGCCGGCTTCCTCATGCTGGCTGAGTCTGAGGCCGCAGCCTCTCTGAGCCCGGTCCCTGGACATCCCTCTCTACTGGGCCAGGGTCCTGCACCCCCGGTATGGTGCCCTCTCCACGGTCAGGGTGCAGTGCCCCTCGCCGGCTCTGGCCACGGGTCACGACCAGGGCACCCTGGGGTTTGCTTGGCCATTTCTCTAGGTCCCCCCCCATCAACACCTCCGTGGGCAAATGAGGGTGCACCTCTACATCCTTGGGGCTCTCCTTGTCCCCCCATTTCAGATGTACCCTTGCCACGGGCACCTTGAATGGGGTACCGCCCACCCCCGTCAGGGTCAGGTAGGTGTTGGGCACCATCCGTTCTGGGGCCACCACCTCGGGCCGGGCCAGTGTCACCCTCAGCCCCTGTATCCCAATATCCATAGACCTTCCTCCTGTCCACCTCCAGGGGAACAAGGCACTCACTCTGCACGGACAGCCCCATGCCCACCCTGTAAACTGAGAACCTGAGTTCTGAGTGTCCAGTCCCCCAGAGGAGCTGGTCTGGGGCACTCCTCCTTCCTGAGCAGGTGGTAAGCTGCCAGCCCCCCTTACCTGGGCAGTCTGCCCCTCGTCGGGCTGGGTCCCTACCCAGTTAACCCTGTGAGGGTTCGATCTGCTCAGACTGTCCTTGAGCTTGGGGCACTGGGCCTGTATGTGGCCTCTCCGGCCACAGTTACAGCAGCTAATGTCCCATTGGTCCCCTCGAGTGGGTTGGTTGGTCCTGATGCTGGACGTTCCCCTTTTGAGGGGGTTCTCCATATTCCCCCTTTGGGAGGTCCCGTGGTGACTCTCTCGCTGCATCATGGTGGGTCTGTTCCTCTGGGACTCCTCCTGGCCACCTCTTGGCCGGCTCTTCACAAACCCATCGGCCAGCCATCCAGTGTGTCGCGGGTTCTCTGGCTTTTGTTCCTCCAACCACAGCCTCAGGTTGGATGGGCACCGCTTACACAGTTGCTCCAGCACAATCATTTTAACCAGGTCCTCCTTCATCTGGGCTGCATCCGCCCATCTGCGGGCATACCCCTCCATGTGAACAGCCACTTCTAGATATGTGCCCTCAGGGGCTTTATCCTGACTCCAGAACCTTTCCCAGTAACATCTCGGGAGTCAGCCCAAACTCATGTAGCAGGGCCTTTTTGAATAGATCATAGTTCCCTTTCTCTGCCTCTTCCATTCAGACATATACCGCCACGGCTTTGGGGTCTAGTAAGGGCATGAGACGCCAGAGCCTGTCTGCAGGGTCAACCCTGCGCACCTCGCAGGCCGTCTCAAAAGCCATCAGGAATTCATCTATGTCCTCCCCTTCCTTACGCTGGGCCAGGGCCCTTATCAAAGCTCCTCCTCGCAGGCTTGGATCCCCTGTCACTCACTGCAACCGGGGCCTCGCTGCCCCTCAGCCTGGCCAGCTCCATCTCATTCTGACGCTGTTTTTCGCGGTCCTGTCACTCCTTCTCTCAATCTTCCAACTCTCTCAGTCTTATCTCCTGCAAGCAAGCTCCAGGGCTGGGGAACTCCACTGGGAGGATCCCCTGCTGGCTGCCCCCAACCCCTCTCCTAGGCATAGATGTGAGGGGCATTGGGATGTCTTGGGCAGGAGTCTGTCCCCTCCCAGTCGGGCCAGGCACCGGGGCTGGCGCTGCATCTGCTGGGCGGCTCCCTTCAGAGGCAGGGCTCGGTGCATCCACACGATCCTTCTCCTCCAGTTGGGCAATCAGCTGCTCTTTGGTGAGCCTTGCAATGCGCAGCCCGCTCTGCCTACACAGCTCCACGAGGTCGCTCTTAAGGCACTTGGCATACATCTTCCTGCTGGCCACTCACAGGCCTGGCTCTCAGCTTCCCACGGTTTCCAGGAGGAGCCCCTTTGTGTTCCAGCCCTTCTCACCACCTGTCACGGAGTCCCCAGGGCAACGGTCTGGACCTGCTCCCTACGAAGCCAGTCAGGACTCCGGGGGGAAGCTTCTTCTCTCTAAACAGCCTGTCGCCAAGGCTAGGAGCTTCACAGCATACAGCTTCCACCTTCCTGGGTCTGACCTCAGAGCATTCAGCACCTTCTGCCCCTCCGTGCGCTTCCCCCAGCGAGCCCAGCCAGGCGGGGTCCTGGGGAAGCCCGTGGGTCTTCACCCCAACTCCACAGTCAGACGTGACTCTCAGCCAGCCAGTAAAACAGAGGTTTATTAGTCAACAGGAACATGATCTAACACAGAGATTGTAGATAGAGCGAACCGGACCCCTCAGCTGGATCAGTTTCGGGGATCCAGGGAGGCCAGACCCTGTCTGGGCCTCCCTACCCTTCCTTAGCCAGCTGCAGACTGACTCTCACCCCCCAGCTCCTCCCCTGCTTCCTTTGTCTCCTTCCCGGGCAGGAAGTCAGATGACCTCTCTCCTCCACCTGGAGTCAAATTACATCTTCAGGTATGGACACCTTCACACAATAGTCACAGGAACCATTGAGAGCATTTCCACTCCATCACACCACCTCTCTCTCAGGGTCGAGCTGCAGCTCTTCCACCCCTGAGACTGCAAACCGCAGTGCCCAAGGGGACCCCGCTACTGCAACAGTCCTTCTTGCTGGTCACACACTCTCAGGGTTTAAGCGTAGCTTCTCTACCCCCCGGAAACCACTTCTCTCTGAATCTTCAGCACACTTGGTTCCCATCAACCCCCCTTTCATTTTACTGCTCCCCAATCACTTACTGCAGGAAGTGCCGTTCACGGGGTGCAGTAGATTCCACCACTGCCACCAGTTGTCACAGAGTGTGGGGGAGTCGAAGCCCTGAACCCCCACTTCCGGGGATTCATAGTGACTCTCAGCTAGCCAGTAGATCAGAAGGTTTATTAGGGATGACAGGAACACAATCCAACTCAGAACTTATCAGTACAAACAGGACTCCTTAATCCGGCCCTTTTGGGGGACAGGGAGATAAGACCCTGGATATGGGGCTCCCTCCTCTTCCCCAGCCAGCTCCCAACTGCCTCTCCCAAAACTGCCTCTTGTCCCTTCCCCCTGGCCACTCCCCCAGCCTTTGTTCACATACACACTGAGGCCGGAAGCCTCCCCTCCCCTGGCCCCAGGGCAGGGGGTCGAGTTACAGTTCACTTACCTTCCCTCCAGGGAAACCTTCTGGCTTGTCACACTCATCACTGGCCAGCATGGGGAAAAAGAGGAGAACAATCCGCCAGTCTCTGCTGACTGAGCTAGTGGGTCAGAGAACAGGCCTGAGACCTTCCCTTCTGGTGGAACCCTCAGACCAGGTCAACTCCTATGATATCAAATAGGGAGTTGGAGGGATGGGGGGAAAGCCGAGCCCGCCCTCTACTCTGGGTTCCAGCCCAGGGCCCTGTGGATTGCAGCTGTCTAGAGCATCTCCTGTAACAGCTGTAACTCCCTGGGCTATTTCCCCATGTCCTCCTCCCAACACCCTCATTATCCTCACCACAGGACCTTACTTCCTGGTGTCTGATAACCAGCAGTTCTCAAACTGGGGATTGCAACCCCCCAGGGGGTCACGAGCCGATTCCAGGGGCATCATGAGCCTCCGGCGCCACAGAGAAACAGCCGATTTGAACGCTTCCACCAGCCTACACGTCATTGCCTCTACCAAAAAACCGCTGAAGTGCTTATTTCTGGTTTCAGCGGCATTTCGGCAGACACACAGACGCACGTGGTATGTCTGCCGAAATGCCGCCGAGAGCATACTATTTCAATTCGGCGGCATTTTGGCGGATATACCTGGGTCGCGATAGAAAAAATTTGAAAGAAAGGTCGTGGCAGCGGTAAATTTGAGAACCGCCGCTGATAACACTTGTACTCCTCAGCCTCCAGTAGTATGCCTTCCCACACTCAGCTCCTAATGCCTCTTGCTCACAGCTCCTCAGACACACCCCTCACTGACTGGAGTGAGGTCATTTTTAAATGCGGTGCCCTGATTAGCCTGCCTGTCTTAACTGATTCTAGCAGCTTCCCTATTGGCTCCAGGTGTCATAACTAGCCTGCCAGCCTTAACTGATTCTAGCAAGTTTCTGATTGTTCTGGAATAGTCCCTGTTATTCTACCCAGGGAAAAGGGACCTGCTTAATCTGGGACTAATGCATTTACCTTCCCCCACTCTCCTGTAGTCATCTGGCCTGACCCTGCCACACTACACTGCAGCCCATTAACCAGAGCCCCATGAGCCCAAGTCAGCTGGCACAGGTGGCTTTTTAATTGCAGTGTAGACAGATCTAGTGGAGCCAAGGTTTCACTTCTAGGGCATAACACATCTATGTGCAGTCAATCCAAGCTTAAAGGACAGATCTTGCCTCACAAATCTGATTGGTTTAAAAATAAAAATGACAAACTGCTTGGAAGCAGCGAGGAAAGCAGGCATATTCAATCTGGATTTCAGCAGAGCATTCATTCTAGCACATCACGAAACCTTTTATCGCCACATTAATTCAGACAGATTTTGCTATGAATGAACACAGCCACGCAGACTGGCTCAGGAATATTGAGCAAATGGTGATACAGGCAAGTCGCATCTTAGGCGCCTTTAACATGAATGAATTCAGCTTTACGCGGTTGGCAAACACAGAAAAAAAAAGAAAAACAGCAATTTAAAAATTCCATCTGTAGTGTGGGCGATTCCATCCGCCATTCAACTCAATGAGAATTTCACTACATGCGGTTTTCGCTTTACGCGCTAACCGCAGAATGGAACCCCCGCATAACATGAGATTTGCCTGTATATCAAATTTGAGAGGTGCGTCCAGGGAGAGAAAATTACACTGGCCCAAGAGCTCGGATTTTCTATATTAAGTCCTGGACCAGTGCCAAAATAGAACTGTGAGCCTAAGGGACCATTTAAGGACCAATTTTGTGCAGTCCAGGGCTAGAAAGGAAAGTTATCAGATTCCCAGTGGTGCCTAGTGTTCATTTATAACCCCAGTAAATCATCGCATATTAGAGCGGGAACCACAGTCATTAGGGTCACCAGCCTGACTTTCCCACACCCCGCCTACTTCAATTCTGATCTGCTTTTAGTGGCCACTGAGCACTGATAGTATATACATTGGACAGTCTCTCACTCTGTGTGCTATGAACTCATCCAGTTTCCAGCCAGGGTAAGCACTGACCTGTAACTACAGGGGCTACTGAGACTATCAGCATATAAAATCCAGATGGAACAGGAGTGAATTGGGAGCTGAAGCAGGGTAATGCTGGTTTATCGAATGTTAACAATGTAAAAAAACTTCAACCGCATCACAGCAGCTAGACTTCATTGTATGCCCCACAACAAGCCAGAGAGGCCGTTTGCATCTCATGCGGCTGCAGACATGGAGAGTTCCTTTTCCCCACGCACACAATAGCTCCTGGAGGTGAAGTGCAGAAAAATCAGTGGATTTAGGAAAAGGACTGATTTTACTCCACCTAACGTCCCTTCAACACACACCCCACGCCCTCCAGCTCTGCCCCAGTAGCAGTGAACAGGTGACTGCTGTACAGTTTCCACCTCTCAGAACTAGTGTGTCAGACTTTCTGCAGACTCAGGTAGGCAGCATTGGCTTTGCCTCTGGAAGGTTCACACCAAATCAAAGGCTCAAATCTTTGTGAGTTTTTTAATTCAGTAGAAACTGGCAGAAACTCTGTGCTTTAAAAAATACTCATGTTTACATATTTATCTCTAGGATGGCATCAACCGTACCAAGAAAACATGGCCATCTCAGAGCTCTAAAGAACTGCCCAGATGAGATCCAGCCACAGAGTCCCAAGCCCTTCTTATTCAGGCTATCCTACCAAAGAGCACAGCTGACCCAACAGATACATTTGCATAAGGCAACCAAGGACCTTGCCCTGTCTCAGCCTTGAGCTCCCTGGTTGTTTGGGCGCAAAGGGGGAGTGGGAGGGGAAATGGACAGGCTGCACCTAGCTTCCCAGGGACTCTAGAAATAGCATCAGGAACAGAGGCTAATAAATCCATCAGCCATTCTACAACCACAGCTGCAAGATCACATAATTCCCAGTTGTGGCTCTGCATGCTACATGGATGGGCCATTCCCTTCACAGCAAATCATTCCTCTAAATGGTTCTCAACCCACAGCTCAATCAGCACACAGCAGTGACCCAGGTGACATCCTCAGGGCCATACAGTAGTATATATAAATAGTGTGGATGCAGCCCATGTAACACAGAGTTGCATATGTAGCCCGCAATGGTAAACAGGTTGAGAACCACTGGTCTAAACCAGGGGTCTCCAAACTACAGCCTGGGGGCCGGATCCGGCCTGCAGCATCAATTTATCCAGCCCCCCAGCTAGGGTGACCAGACAGCAAGTGTAAAAAATCGGGACAGGCAATGGGGGGTAATAGGAGCCTATATAAGAAAAAGCCCCCAAAATCAGGACTCTCTCTACAAAATCAGGACATCTGGTCACCGTACTGCCAGCTGAGCAGGCACGTGGAGAAGCCGCTGCTGCCGGCGTCCCCATGTGCAGACGGGTGAGTGCCCCTATGGTGCAGCTGGAGGAGCAAAGGGTTGTGTGTTCTTGCGGTGGGCCAGAGGAGCAAACGGGGAGGAGATGTTTTGTCGCGGCAGTGGCTGGAAGAGCACAGGGGGGAGGGTGCGGCAGCGGCCCATGAGTCCCCTTCAAAAATCTAATATGGCCCTCATTTCAAAAAGTTTGGAAACCCCTGGCCTAAACCATAATAAATGGATTAGAATTAGAGGCCAGAAATATGCTGATGAATTGGAGAGAGTTCATAGAAAAGCCACATGAGTCTCCACAGGACTGGAGGAATTGATTCCCATGAATGGAGGAGTTCACTGGGTGCAGCACAGCTTGACTAAGTGCCAATGATAAGGGAGGGGAATATGCTGACCATCTCCAGTTAGTGAAGGTTGCCCACTCCCTGGAGGGAGAGCAGTTATTTGCAGTGACACAACAGGCTTCTAATAAGAGGCTATGGGGAGACAATACAAATGGGAGGTTTTAGCCAGAACATTAAGAAACAACTTCCCAATGAGGAGATGGCCAAAAGGAGGGCTGGGCAAACCCAGGCAACTGTGCATGTGGCCAAGCCAGACATGTCTGCTGAGCTCAAGTGTTCACTTGAACAGCAGTCTACAAAGGCAAATAGTGCTTGCTGCTTTTTTTCCATGTGTGTGTTTTAGGAGGGGCTGGGGGCGAAGCACAGGACAGCCCTAAAGTAAGAAGGGAGATAAAAAAAAAACCCAAACCAACCAAAAACAGAGGCTGGGAGAATGGCAGGGAACAATTGCTGGAAGAGATCCTTCAGAAATTGAGAATTCAGGTCAGGTATCACCAATACTAAGTGCCATAAACTAGGACAAGTGACATGCAGCTGGAAATTAGAAAGGCAAAGAGGGAATCAATCGGAGGAGCAGATAAGCAGAGACATGAATACATATGACAAGCATATCAGAAGCAGGAAGCCTGAGTCAGCGTGATGAGAACAATAAAAAAAAACTAAATGACTCCTTTGCATCAGTATTCACCTCAGCACCTATTGGGTAGATACCTCCCCCAAAGCTACTCTTCAGGTAACAAATGTGAAGTACCATCAGCTGTCAAGAAATGCTGGAACAAGATAACTAGACAGCAAGAAGTCTCCCAGCCCAACACACCCAAGAGTTCTAGAGAAACTTATGACTGAAGTAGCTGAGTTACCAGAAAAAGTATGAACTCTATCAGTAAAATCGCCTGTCTTTGGAAAGAGAGCTGGGGTGAACCAGGGAAGTCCCATGAGCCTTATTTAAAGCACCTAAGGGACCAACATCCAAAGGAAAAATGTGTTCTGTTTCTGTAAAGGAAAATCCAACCTGCTAGACTTCTTGGGAGAGTCAGCCAAAAAGGTGGCTAAAGGAGAACCAGAAGAGATACTACTTAGATCTCCAATAAGTCTTAGAGAGAATCCCTCACAAGAGACAATTCAGGAAATTAAGGCCTGAAAAGTTAGGTCACCACAGATACATCGCTCAGAAAAATCCACACCCCTGAGCGACATAGATAAGTCGACCTAACCCCAGGTGTACAAACTGCTAGGTCGATCTAGCTACCCCGTCTTGGGGAGGTGGATTACCTACCCCAATGGGAGAACCCCTCCTATCAGCACAGGTTGTGTCCATAATTAAACACTACAAATGTGCTGCTGCGCTGCTGTAGTGTAGACAAGCCCAGAGTAACCATGGGATGAAGCTAAAGTTCTGTCATGAATTAGAAATTGGTTAAGAGAAAAAATAGAAACCAACAGTTCATTGTTAGACTGGAAGGAGGTTAACAGTGGTCCCCACAGTTTGTTTTCTAATCAGTGTATTGATTATATGCAAAAGGAGTTGAATGGTAAGGTGGCAAAATTTGCAGATGACAAAAATAATTTTGTGTCAAGAGTAAAGATATTGGGAGGATATTCAGAAAGTCTTAAAATTTGAAAAATACAACAGCAGATGAAATTCAAGGTGCAAGGTGATAGCAGGGAGAGCTGCATGATCATATCCAGGGATGGGCTGCACATTAATTGTTACCACTCAGGAAAAGTTCCTTGGCTGCAGCCTTGCTGTATCTACTGCATTCCAGTTCTGGTCACCCTGTTTCAGGAAGGAGCACAAATGGCAAAGGTCCAGAGAACAGCAACAAAACTGATGACAGGCATAGAAAGACTTAGGGTTCCTACCCTGCAAACACCTATGTGTGTGCATGACTTCACTCTTGTGAGTTAGACCCACTGCATGAAATCCTGGCTCTGCGGAAGTGAACGGGATTTTAACCATTGAACTTAATGGAACTACTCACACATATGCTTAGGTATTTGCAAGTATGGAGCAAATTTAAAACTGGTAAAAGGATTTTTTTTATACAACGTATAATTAATGTGCGAGACTTGCTGGCACAAAATATTGAGACAAAGAGCTTAGTAGGAGTCAAAAGACATCAGATGGTTGTATGGATAATAAGAATATCACCTGCTGTTATGCTAGTTAGGATGAAAATATGTAAAGGATATCAAACCTCCTGCTTCAAGGCACAAGCTAAATATTACCTGCCTGGAATTAGAGAAAAATCTTCTCTCATGTGCCTATGATATAATGTATTACTATTGATTACAGTAGGACGCAGAGCCTCCAGTCAGGACTGAATGCTGGACAACATACAACAGAAGACAGTCCTTGCACTAAGGAGCTTGCAGTCTAAATAAGGACAAGACACAATGGGGAGAGGGGAAGGGAGAGAAAACAAGAGATGGTGACAATAATAGGAGCAGATGCTTGTGTATGTGTTTAGCTAAGTGTGCACTACATCCATTCACACTTCCCCCGCCTCCCCCAAAGCGTCTGGTACAAGACCCAGTCAGAGCTGGTCCTAGACTAGAAGCCTCATGGATCTGATCTGATGCAGGACGGCAGTGCTGTGTTACTGTGATCTCTCCTTGTAAAACGGGGATTACTAGCCAGGAATGACAAGGCGACATTTCCTCTGAGATTAAAGAACAAAAGCAGCAGCTTTCAATTAGTGCCAGAGGAGAGGATCAAGCTATAACTTCCCAGAGAAAATGAGATGGGGATTTCCACTGGGAATTAGTAAGAAGGAAGCTGCAGAGGCTTCCAGACCTCATGTCATGCTGTATCCCAAACTCCTGGGGCCGAGATACAGCTCATCTCCAGCCCCAGGGCAGCATCCTACTTTGCTGTAACAGGCCTGAGCTCTAGGTCCTGCACAGCACAAGGGGACAGCAGGTCCCTCCCCCAGTCAGAGGCTAGGATAAGATTGGCTACAAAGCACAGGCTCAAACAAAAACTCAGAATCCCAACCCCACCCAAAGGATGCAATGATTGATGTCTTTCAACAAGTCAGTCTGAGCTGTGGCAGTCAACAAGCAATAGCAGTGAGTGAAGCCATCTGTCACCTGGGTGCTGCACAGACAGGATGAGCCAAGAGCAACCTCCCAGGGACTGTGCCCTAGAATCCCTGAGGCTGCCTGAGTGGGTGAATGAAACCTGACACACCACAGAGGGCACAAGCTCTCAACTCCAACACAAGTCAGGCTGCTAGCCAACTACCACTGCTCCAGGAAGGACCTGTAATCATCTGCCCACAGAGCAAATGGTGGGGCACAGCAATCTGCTATGGGAGAACTGATGTTATTTATGCTGGTGGTTCTGAGACATACCTGGAAGAGTGAGGATAAGGGAGATCACCCCCTATCCCTGCCCTCTGCTCTGCCTGCTCTCATTTTCTCACTCTCTCTTCTCTCCCCAGCTCCTCCCACAGACTAATCAGTTCTGGGCTCCTCACAAGTCTGGAGGAGCTGGGGAGAGAAGAGAAAGGCATAATTTGCCATTGACTTCAATGGGGCAGGATTGCACCCTGGGATCTAAGACCAAGTTTTTCAGAAGAGATAAGGGCCTTAAAGAGTCATGAGTCTCGAAGTGCTGAGCACCCAACCTTGGAAAATCAGTCTCTTTTAAACCCTCTACAGTTGGGACCTAAAAATCACCAACTGTTCTTGAAAATCTTGGCCAGACCCTCCAGAGTGTTCCCCTTTTCTGCCCCTAAATAGCAATGGCAATGTATTGGTTTTCACAATACAAAAGCAATAGACTGGTGCCAAGTTGGCATAATTTATTTCAGCCCTGTAATACAAGATGGGGCAGGCTGGGGCAGGGCAGGGGGAAATGGTATGATGTAACCTACCACATCTCTGCTAGGATTGTTGTTCAGGTGCAGTATGTATTCCTGTGCTGTGAAAACACAATAAATATTCTTGAAAAGCAGAAGCTATTCTGATCTAGCACTGGAAACCAGAGACACTCTGTAAACCCAGGCTCCTCCTCCACTGTGCTGGGCAAAAAACCAGATACAGCACATCTGTTTTACACTGATGTGCAATAATGAAAGGCTGGTCTGTGCCATCTGCACACGGCAACCTGGAAGAAGAGTGCTTCATCACGCCACTCCCCACTGCATCTTGCCAGCAGACAGATCAGCAGAGATTAAAATGTGTTAAGGGGAAAAAAAACAAACAATTCACAGCTTTACACTGCCCCCATAAATTAACAGCCAAACAGCTGAGAGCTTTGATCAATGCTAACTCAAACATGCAAGATTTCAAAAATAAAAAGGGGCCGCAAAGTCTCTTTCCTCACACTTTGCATTCAGATCACACACAACTAGCAGGATATTCCACAAAGCAATGACTACAGAGAGCACTGATGACTTGGGTGGCCATATTCACCCAGTGTTCAACAGCAGAGCAGCAGGCACTCTCCTCTGCAGGATGGCGAGCGAGCGCCCTGCAAAGGTGACAGGTCCCAGAATGCAACCCTCTACTTTGATGCGAGCAGAGACATGCTGGGACCTATAGCCTCCTGGGGCCACAAGGCCATGTTTTAAGATGGGAGTGGTAGCAATCCCATTAACGAAAACTAACAGCAACTTTGGGGGTCTTGTCATGTTGCCAACTAAGCCTGGGCACCTCTGCAGGAGAGGGGCATACTGGCAGGAGCTCATCAACACATTTTGTTGGCAACTCCTGTTTCCTCCTTTACCGTTCCGTTAGGTGAGAACACAAAACAACATCAACCAGAGTCTGGCACGAACCATCCACGTACAAAAAATGGGTGGCACAAGACAATACAAATCAGCTGAGAAAGGTTACTGGAGAGGGGAGGGGATGTTAACAAGCCTAATTCTGGGAGGAGCAGAGTCAGGTTTAGAGCCCTGGGCTGGCAGGTCTCAGTCCCTCTGTTAATGTTTGTAGCATGACCCTTTTCTGTCTGAACAGGGATTGGTCTGAAGACTTTGCCCTCCCCACATTCCAAACTAGATCTCCAGTCCCCATTCTTTGTCTTCACATCGCTCCGCAGCTGCTGCTGTATCACATCTCACATTTTCTATTTTCCATTTTGCTGAGCAAGGATTCAGGGGTCCTGCTCACCACTGCTGCATGACAACAATTCAGCTGGCGGGGCTCTTAAAGGCACATCTCCTCCAGCTGAAGAGCTCACAATCTGAACATGAATTCTGCTGTCCTTTAGGGGAAATGCTTTTAATAGAATCCTGATAGCTGAGGAGGGTCAGGACAGGTGCACACAACAGAGCTCCCACACATATCTATGGTAGAAGCTAGAGGGGAGTAGTCCTCTCCCTCTGACACTCCTAATCAGAGAGAGGAAGAGGTATCAGCAGTTGGGTTTAGAGCAGCAGTTCTCAAACTTTTCCATTCTACGACCCCTTTTTGCATTGCAGAGTTCTGTGGCGGCCCGGGGTATGTCTGCCAAAATGCTGCCGAATTGAACACTTCCCCTTTCGGCGGCATTTCGGCGGACGCAGCGTTCTTCTCTGTGTTTGCCGAAATGCTGCTGGCAGCAGACCTCCAGTTTGAGAACCACTGGTTTAGAGGTTTCAGTGACTAGCTTCTGTACTTTTAGCCAATTGTACAAATCACACTGTGCTTCTGGGATAATACGCACAGGCCAGGACACACACACCTTCAAAAAGAGTCATTTTAAAGACCTTGGGCATGTTTCTGCTCCTCCCCCATACAAGATACAAATTATTATCTATCCAGTCACAAGCACAGAGCTAAGCAGAACTGAGATGTTTGTGCAAAACCAAACCTTAGTAGCACTTTGCTTCTGGATCACATCAGCGGAGGTGGTCAGGAATCTAAGTGATTCTGGTTTTGGCTCATCCTGCTAAGGATGAGACAACAGCCCAGACCTCAAGAGCCAGAGCTTCAGCGCAGCACAGAGATCTCTTCCAGTGCTGCCAATATTTTAGCAAAGGACTCCGACAAAAATTTGCCCTCCTAGTCTTTGAAAAATGCTGTGTCCCAAGGATGTATGTGCAGCAGAGAAAAAAGGGTGAGGGGTGGAAATGGTTTCCTTTTTTTCCATTTAAACGGGCACTTATTATAATCTTAGAGAAGGAGGGAGGCAATACCAGTTGGCTAACTTATATGAAGCTGCAGTTTGCTGAAAGTGTTTATACTTTGATGCTCATAAATATACTGCGCATAATGCTAGCATAGTCCTGCTTGACTTGGGCAGTCAGAATGTGGCAAGGGAGGGCCTTCTCCTCAGGAATCTCTTTCTTTAATACTTGCTTTTGGTGGAAATTCACACCATGCCAAAGACAAATCATTTGGCCGTCAATATTTTCACGAGGCCTAGAAAATAAGTGATTTATCAATAATCAAGAAGGACGAACTTGAGTCAGGAGAACCTCCAACTCTAAGCTCTAGCTCAACCAGACATTGTAAGCTGGCTGCAAGAACCACTGAGGGAGGTTCTTTGTTTGGGCTGTCTTATACAGAAGCTCAGACTCACTCTATGATCATAATGATCCTTTCTGGCCTTAAAACCTAGCAGTCTGTGAACTCTCCTCTCAATTTGGAGCCAGTCTTATCAAGTGGCTCCCAGGGATGAGCTCTACCACATTGTTAGTCCTGTACCCCTGTGGGAAAAGCTGGGCAGAATTCACACAGCAACTTGCTTTCTTTTGCAGTGCATAGAAGGGCATGTCTGTCTGTCGTTTCTGACCTACTGGAGCACAATGTACTTACTACTCCACAGCCCCAAGTTGAGGAGTTCAGGAAAGGATCCTGAAATAAGCTACATATAACTGGATACAAATCAGAAAGGTGTGATCAGAACTACTAACACTCTGCCACACTCCACGTGTACTGCTGTAACAGAGCATCACTCATCCACTTGGGAGCTCTTGCCTAATGTCAGGAAATATTGCTATACTATTATACAGCCTATTATGTATTCAGCTACAGAAATGCAGGAATCATACTATACATGAGGGCTTGCAAAAATCCACACACTAGTCCTAAAATGGAAATTCTGCTTGATGAGTGCCTAACTTTGCAACTTCTTCAGAATTTCAGCTCTCCCATTTTAAACAAAAAGTCTCTCTCTCCTATGGTTGTAAAGATTCCAAATGTGACCCACCTGAAATCAACACGGTGCTGACTTCCTGAGTCTGCAGAGAGCAAGGTCTCTGCAGAACCAGATCAGTCTCACTCTACTTCAGTTTGGAAAGGTATGATCAGCAGCATAACTGGGCTCTACAGCAGTGGTCTTCAAAGTGGGGTGCAAGCACCCTCAGGGGTGCACAAGACCCCAGCGCCACCACCGATCCCACCTGGGAGACCGCCAAACTTGCAAGCAGTCTATTTTGTCCCGCCAAAATGCTGCCGCAGAAAGCGGAAGCTTTCTATTTGGTGGCATTTCAGCGGACATACCCCGGGGTCCACGAATAGAGGCGAGAGAGTGAAAAGGGGCCATGGTGGAAAAACTTTGAAGACCACTGCTCTAGAGTATGAATATAAAAGATGAAGTCTCCAGATGGAGAAATCCACCGTGGTAGAAACCTAGACCCCTCTTCCTTCCTAGCAGCAGGGTTGGCAAAGGGCATAGGGTGCTGTAATTGTCACCGTGGCATTGACGTGGGTCTCACAGTTGAACCTCAGTTTCTCATATTCTCATATCCCAGTAGGATTGAATCCTTCTGCCTGCGTCTAGTAAGATGTGTAACCTATATATGCACATTGTCACCAGAAAGGGATCACAGGGATGTGTAATTATTTAAGCTGGATAGACAGAATAGTTTTCAAATACATTCCTGGGAAACTGGGAGGTTCACATCTGTATTTTCCAACTGACTGTAAATCAAAGCCCTAAAACTCCTCCAACTAATCCTAGCAGGAGTTTGGACTCCAGCTATGAACAAGGCCTAAAAGCCTTGGGAAGCATCCTCAAATATGTTACTTCTGCACAGCTCATCTCAGAGCTGAAATCCCAACACACTTCCAGTTTTCTGGCCTCCGCATCGGAGAACTGCCCTGCCTTCCAATCTGAGTCCTCAGCAACAGCAGGTGCCAAAGCATAAAAATCACCTTTCTGAACCCACTCCTGCTGTGACCTGGCTCTCCAGATTACAAAGATGACGAATAAATCTCATCCAATACCACATCACTTAAGCACGTTTGGGGGGTAGTAGGTACCTGCAGCCCGCTTCGCCCAATTTTGCTGTACTTTTCTTTAAAATAAAATAGTCACAGCTACAGATTTCCCTGTAGTCTCCAACAATACTCAACCTGTGCACGACAGAGAACTCTGCTCATTGTCTCAGCCTGGATTCAGACCAGCTCCCTACAGGTAAAAGCCCCTTTATCCCATTCCCAATCACCAAACCCTCTGTCCTGTTTTATGTCTTAATGAATTAGATAGCAAAGTCACAGGCCTGGAAAATGGCCCCAAGGCACATGCAGGCACCATGCTGACAGCACACATGAGAAAGAACTAATGGAAAAGTAAACGTTTTGGAAAATCTGTTCCCCAAAATGAGGCCAGCAGCATCAACACGTGCTGGGTGAACCAGTCATTGTGTTTCCCAGTGGCAGTGGGTGAGTGCAAGTATTGCAAGAGCATCACACTTGTTTTGCTCTGCTCCTGCCAGCAGACAGGCATGGCAGAGCAGCAACATGAACCAGAACATCTGGCAGATTCCATACTGACCAGCCCCAACCCCATTTCTACATCACTTGTTAAGGATTACACCTCCACCACACAAACAAAGGGGCAGAGCTATGTCTGGTTAAGGATGGTGATCCTTTTCGGGAGCTGAGAAATCTCCCAAGTCACAGGTTTAATGAGCGTTGAACAGAGTTTTTAACATGTCATTGTTTGTTTCTATGGTCTAAGAAATGCTGTTACATTGCCATGACAACTTTGAACATCTGCAGCAGTTCTGTATCAGAACACTGAAAGAGGCCTGGTTTGTGTGAAGCCATGACTTCCTACCAATGTGCTTTCAAAAAAATAAAAACCCCTACTACTTTATTTGGCTTTACATGAACTGAGTCTAAACAAGTAATCCATAGCTTTTAAAACCAGATGGAGGGGAGGGAACAACTGCATCTCTGCAAATGGTGCGGGGCCAGAGGCAATGCTTACAGTGAGCAGTAAGGTGGGATGACAGTATGGGGCTAGTGAACCAGACCAGAGGCCTGTACCCCAGACCACGGAGGCCCAAGTGCAGCGCACACCACAGTGATCTGCACAGACCCTGCTGCTACTTCCAGCAGCTACACCTGGCAACCTCTTTATGGACTTTCCGACAGCACCGAGCTCCAGGCAGCTCCTGAGCTGTGCCCGCTGCTCTCGGGCCAGTCTCCTCCTGGAGAAGGAGCCCGCGGCTCGGCAGCGATATCAGCCACAGCCCAGCTCGGCCGCCCTCCGAGCCAGAGCTGCGGCTGACAAGGGATGAACTCAAACACAAACCTAACGGCTCCGCAGCTGCTCCCCGCCCAGGGCCGTGCCCCGCCCCGGCACAGCGGGGGTGGAGCAGCGAGAGCCCGGGGCACAACACAGCTAGGACCCGAGTAACATCCCACACATACACGGCACCTGACAGCCTCCGACGTGCCAGGTCCTCCTGCCTCCGTCAGTGACCCACGACCCCCGCCTGCCCGCCCTCGATCCCGAGCTCCAGGACCCCTCCGTGCCCTGCCACGCCCCATGGAACTGCACCCCCATGGTGCAGGCCCTTGCCCGGCGCCCGACCAGCCGCGCACCTTGAGATAGTCATTCTCGGAGCGCAGCTCCTCCAGCTCCCGCGCCAGACCCTCCTGCTCCGCGTCCAGCAACTCCTCGGTGAGGTCGGAGAAGGCCAGCGAGGCGCTGAGCTTCAGGCGGCTGCTGGCCATGGAGGCGGCGGAGGGCTCATCTGGCAGCGGCGAGGTGCCCTGGCCGGCGGGCAGAGCCGGGGCGCTGCCCAGAGACTCGGGGTCGCTGCCGCTGAGCCCCAGGTCCAGCGACGGCAGCTTGGCCTCCTCCGAGGCGCTGCAGTCCGAGCCCTCCGAGCTGCTGTCCGTCAGGCTCAGGGGGGGCGGTGGCTCCTCCCCGGCTGGCCCCCGGCACCGCCCTTTCGCCTTGGCCCCAGCCCGGCCCGGAGCCCCCTTCCCGGAGCCCCGGCCGCCGGCGGGCTGCGGCTGCTTCCCCTTCTTCTCGGGCCGCCCATCTTTGCTCCCGCTCGGCCGCCGCGAGTGCCCGGGCCCCGAGCCCTGCTTCCCGCAGAGCGAGGCCGGCGAGCCGGGGTGGCTGCCGCGCCGGCTCTTGGCCAGGGACCAGCCGGGCACATCCTTGGGTCTGGCTGGGGACGGCGCCCGCTGCAGTTTCTTCTTCTCGGGCGGCATCGCTAGGGCCAGGCTGATGGGCTGGCTCGGCTCCGCCTCAGCCGTTTCCATGCCGGCTACGTGCTGCTCACCGAACCTGGAGCCTCGGGCCGAAAGCGCGCATCCCTCTGGGCGCGCCGGGGATCGCAGCGCCGGCCCGAGAGCTCCGCGGCTCGCTGCGGGGCACGCCCTGCTAGCCAGGCGCCCTGGCCGGGAGCTCGGGATCGGCGCGCTGGGCTGTAATCACCTCCCGGTGGCCCTAAGCGCGTCCCTCTGCCACGCCACGGGGATGCCTCCTGCGCCTGCAGCAACGATACTCTGTCTGGATGTCTCCGCCCAGCAGCCGCCGAGACGGTGACGCGCACGGTCTAGGAACAAAAGGCGGAGAGGGGCGCCAGAGGGGTGGTGGGATCCTCAAGGCAACAGCGACCCCTTCTATGGCTGGGCTGCGAAGGGGAATTTCCTCCCGGCACAGTCAGAGCAGCGCGTCACAATGAGGTGACAGGACTGTAGCTCCGGGGCTGGAGAGCAGCCTCCCTCTACTGGTCTCAGCAGCAACAGCCAAGAAGAAAATTAGTGCGCCCTGCAAGGTACCGTATGGGCTAGGACCTTTCAGACACCCCAAGGAAAAGCACCTTGTAGCCCCATCTGTCTTGTGGCTCCACCACCCCATTCTTGTTCAGCTGCCCCAACCTCCTCTGGTGGGCCCAGCTGGTCTGTATTCCACCTTGGTGCCACAGTCTGCCACATATCCACCTTGGTGCCACATATCAGCTGGCAACAGCTCTGTCATGGAGCCAGGAGCAGGGGCATGTACCTGGCATGGTTCACTCCCTTCCCCGATTTCTGCCTCTTCTGCAGCATGAGAAAGATCTTGGTGGACATCTACCTGGAGTTTAGCAGACTTCAGCCCCTTTTCCAGCTTCTCCAGAGCCTTCTCCTCAGGTTCTGGTGCCACTTTTCTCCATACCCCCTGATCTATGCTCACCCCATCCATGGCCCCACAAAGTCATGAGACCTCCTCGTCAACCTCCTCCTGGTGCTGACCAAGGTGGCCATCCACCATACCAGGAGGAGGAAGGTGGTCTGCAACTGTGGGACCTATTTCCATTCCTCCCTCAGATCACATATCCAGGCAGAGTTTCTCTGGGCTGAATCCACTGGTCCCTGGAAGCCTTTGAGGAGCAGTGGGCACTGTCCAGGGTTCTCTGCTTGGTGTCCCCTTCCAGCTCCCTGTTTTTGACCCCAGGACCCTCACTCTTGTCCTCTGTCATTAGTTTTCCCATGACTTCAGTTGAGAACTGTGTTCAGTTCTCTTATCCTTGGGCTTGGGAGGGGCCTTTAGAGGAAGATGGGCTTGTGCTCACCCTTCCCCAGATCTTCAGCAGGTGTCCTCCCACCCCATGTAAGTGCTTTGTGAAATGCTTATTGTCAGCTGTGGTGTAATTCTTTTTTTGATACTGACCATATTGCCACTAAAGTCTGTTCTTCAATCTCTCTAAGAGAAACACTGTCTTTTATGTAGCTGCTGCTATGCAAGTAATACTGAGAATGCAAACATTTAAAAAACATCGTAAATATGGTAGGATTCAGGGCATGTGAGGGGCCTGCAGAAATACAGCAAAGAAGACACAAAGGAGTAAAGATCCTTCCTATAAAGCCTCCAAAGCACTTTCACGAACTCTCTGAGCCCTCACTTAAACATTTCCCAAAGCCTGGAGCCCCCTCAACATCTTGCTAATCATCATGGAAATCTATTCACTGGAATGAGGGGGAACTGCATTTTGAGCCCTTTACCTTAATATGAACCCAGCATTTATCTAATACAGGTGTAGGTAACCTATGGCAAGCATGCCAAAGGTGGCACACGAGCTGATTTTCAGTTTCACACTGCCAGGGTCCTAGCCACTGGTCCTGGGGGTTCCGCTGCTGGCCTGGGGTACCAGTCACTGGCCCCTTGCCAACTGGGGTTCTGTCCACCAGCCCCACTGAGCCCACTGCCAGCCCAGGGTCCTGGCCACCAGCCCCGGGGGCTCTGCTTCCTCCCTGGGGTACCAGCTGCCGGCCCCCTACCAGCTGGGCTTCCGGCCACCATTCCCACTCAGCCCGTTGCTGGTCCCGGGTCCCAGCCACCAATCTGGGGGGCTCAACTGCCAGCCTGAGGTCCTGGCTGCCGGCCCAGGGCTTTGCAGCCGCCCCAGCTGGGGCCGTGAGGCATGCAGAGAGGGGTAAGAGAGGGTGGAGCTCATCACCTGCACCTTAAAAATTGTTTCAACACTAGTGTATTGGGACATTTTTAAGTCCTGAGTTGCTGCTTACATCACTATCATGCCCCATGGAATGGCGCACTACATTTGATGTGGAAATTAGAATGTACATGGAAAAACTGGAATCTGAATTTTCTGACAGATTTCAAGCGATTTGGCCCAATGCTTTCTTTTCTAATTAAACCTGAAAAGTTTTATGAAAACGACTAGGATTAGTCTGTATTTCAGTGGATGGGTGTTGAAGATTTTGAAATGCAGCTCATTCAATTAAAAAGCTCAGAATTGTGAGCATCAGAGTTTGGAGACCTGCAGAGTGCACTTGAAACTACCGAGAGAGATCATGGGGCCTCTATTGTGACCTGCTGGATGTCCCTGCCACTGTAATTTAACTGTTTGAAGAAAATTGTGTTTGCAACGCTTTCAGCATTTGGATCCACATACCTGTGTGAAAAGGTAATTTCACACAGTAAATCTGTCCTCTGTCCCTCTCCAAGCCAGTTAACAACTGATCACCCAGAAGCCTGTGTGCAGCTTAAAGTATCCAAATACGTGCCAGACATTGGAGAACTCAGCAAGGAAAAGCAAGGGCAAGGATTACACTAAACTGATAAGATCTGCATTTTAATTTAATTTTAAATGAAGCTTCCTAAACATTTTAAAAACCTTACTTATATATTATAGACTTATAGAAAGAGACCTTCTAAAAATATTAAAATGTATTACTGGCATGCGAAACCTTAGATTAGAGTGAATAAACAAAGACTCGACACACCACTTCTGAAAGGCTCCCCTGTCACTTCATTTCACTTTGTTACTATTACACAGAAATTGGGCCAGCTAGTAAGTTTAGGGAGGATTAATGACCCACCAGAGTTTGGCAGAAAGCAGCACATTTATTACATTGATATCTAAGTTCCAAAGAAGGGGGGGCAGGAGAAGGGGGATCAGGTCACACTCACACTCGCATACTCATGCTCCCAGGACAGACACAGCACTGGAGATGTCAGGATCTTTCAGGGTAAGTGTCCCACAGTGCAGCAATGGATGGTGTAATGAGGGTAAATCTTCCTGAGGCAGATGGAATGCAACTCAGGGTATGGTTACACTTACAAGATTATAGCGCTATTGGTTATAGCGGTCGCCTTATACAGCAATAATAATAGCGCTATTGTATGTCCACACTGAGATGCTCCAGCGTTATAGCATGGCCACATTTGCAGCACTTAATACGGCATTAAGAGCAGCGCATTAGGGCATGTATCCCACAGTACACCTCTTCCTGATCTGGCGCAATGCCTTGTGGTAGGGGGGGCGTCACTTGCGGGGCATTCTATATCCTGTTTGAACTACCCATGATGCTTTTTGGCATATCCCAGCAATCCCTGTGTTTTCTTCCACCTCCGGCGCCATCTTTCAAGGGTTTCAGCAAGGCACGCTCCGTCTTCCATTGTCGAGTGCTGCAATGAATCCAGAACTGTTGAGGAACATGCTGACGACTGTCGCCAGCACATCTCTGTGTGCAGTGGAGTTATTCCTTGACATGCAGGATGACAGTGATGAGTCTGAAGACGAGATCGAAGCGGTGAATGCATTCGACACGAAGCTTCTTGTCTCATTAACAGACGTGCTCACGGCTGTTGAATGCCGCTTCTGGGCACGGGAAACGAGCACAGAGTGGTGGGATCGCATGTCATGCAAGTCTGGGATGACGAGCAGTGGCTGCAAAACTTTCGAATGAGAAAAGCCACTTTCATGGGACTGTGTGCTGAACTCGCCCCTGCCCTGCGGCGCAAGGACACCAGACTGAGAGCTGCCCTCCCGGTGGAGAAGCGGGTGGCTATCGCGATCTGGAAGCTGGCTACACCAGACAGCTACCGATCGGTGGCCAACCAGTTTGGGGTTGGAAAGTTGACCGTTGGAGTTGTGCTGATGCAAGTGTGCAGGGCCATTAATCGCATCCTGCTACGAAAAATCGTGACTCTGGATAACGTGCATGACATCGTGGCTGGCTTTGAAGAAATGGGTTTCCCTAACTGTGGAGGGGCGATAGATGGGACCCATATACCTATTCTGGCGCCCGCCCACCTAGCTGAGGAGTACGTTAACCGAAAGGGGTACTTCTCCATGGTTCTCCAGGCGCTTGTGGATCACCGTGGGCGTTTTACTGACATTAACGCTGGCTGGTCTGGAAAGGTGCATGACGCACGCATCTTCCGCAACACCGGCCTGTTCATGAAGCTGCAAGCCGGGATTTTTTTTCCCAGACCAGAGGATCCCCGTGGGGGAAGTGGAAATGCCCATAGTGATTCTTGGTGACCCTGCTTACCCTTTAATGCCCTGGCTCATGAAACCCTACACAGGGAGCCTGGACAGCAGTCAGGAAAGGTTCAACTACAGGCTTAGCCGTTGTCGAATGACTGTGGAGTGTGCTTTTGGGCGTCTCAAGGTGCACTGGCGCTGTCTTTATGGGAGGCTAGACTTGGCCGAGGGTAGTATCTCCGCGGTTATTTCCGCATGCTGTGCCCTACATAATCTTTGTGAGCGGAAGGGCGAAGGCTTCACTCAGGCATGGTCCTCGGAGGTTCAACGCCTGGAGGCCACATATGCCCAGCCAGAGAGCAGGGTTCTTGGAGGGGACCAGCGCGAGGCTATTAGGATCAGGGAAGCCTTGAGGGAGCATTTTGAGGCTGAAAGCCAGTTCTAAAGTGAGGTGCAGATGGAGGGAGGGAGGGAGGGAGGGAGGGAGCATTCTTTTAACAGGAACAGGCATTTGCTTTTCTGTAGCCTGTAATAATGTATGTACACTTAATAAAGAAACCAATTTATTAAGACAATTCATGTATTGAACAGGTACTTCGGTTGCTGAAAGAAAATATTGTGATGCATGTGAGGGGGAAGGCAGGGGAGGTGCAATGGGGGTGTCGTGGGGTCAGTCAGAGATCGGAGTATGTCCGGGTCTCTGAGTCTCCAGTGCCCTCACAGTGGCCATGTCCCCCGAACCCCATTTGCGGAGGGCAGTAAGGCATGTTATTAGGGGTAGACTGCAGTGGATAATGGTCCGGGGTCTGGGGGTTGTTCGGTGAAGACAGAGGGGTTGGAGGCAGCTGTGGATGGTGATAACCATTTGGCTGATGATAGTGGCCTGGAGGGTACAGAGGCAAAGAAGGGGAAGGGAGTTGGGGCAAACGATAATTGGGGTGGTGGGTGCGGAGCTTCTCCTCCTGAAGGGTGACAAGCCGCTGCATAGTCTGCAATTGAAGCTGCAGTAATGAGAGCAGCTTGTCGGTGCTTTTCCGGCGGTGAATCGCGTTCTCCTTCTGCGCCTTCTCCCTCAACTTGCTCTCATTCTCCCTCCACCTCTGTGCAACTCGATTCTCCATTACAGCCTGTTGCATTACTTGCTGTACAAGATCCTCTTTGCTCCTTCATGGCCGCTTCCTCAGTCGCCTGAGCCTCTCCGCTGTTGATAAGAGCGATGGCGAAGGGGTGAAGGACGACCCTTCTAAAATAAAAAGATACATTTAACAGTGGTTCCCTTGTAAAGAGCAGACATGCCTATGATTCCCCCGCATTCCCCGTTTGCCTGTCCCGCAGACAGCACAGATACAGCAACGGAGCCCCTACCATGGTGAGTGGACTCCAGAGGCAAGGGAAATGATTTTTTCCCTGGCCAAGAACAGCTGTGCCGGGGGAGGGGGTGGGGAGTGCCGGTACGTTGCAGGAGCCACAGTGTGAGCAGCAGGCAGGGGGAAGGATTTCTTCCCTGCCCTGAAAAGCTGTGGCGGGGGAGGGGCTGGGGAGTGCCGGGAAGTGGCAGGAGCCCTACTCTGAACACTGTTCCAACATTCTCCGTAGGTGTTTGTCCTGGAAGATATCTCGTTGCTTCGAGTCACTGAGGAGCAAAGGGAAGGGATTTTATTAAGATGCGGCTTCCGCCCAGGGCCATATGCAGCTTGCCTATGTGCAGCAATGCTCCCCCCACCCATTGTAGCACAGTGGCAGGGACTAGTGACCTTGACCGGGATGGGGACCACGCTGGCTCTCCCGGGAAACCTGCGCAGGCACATTGCAAGTGCTCTTATTGAGACCTTTGAAGAGATTACTGATGATGGCTACCGCGATGTGATAGGCTACATCAATGCTCTATTCCACATGTAGGCAAGCATGCAAGCATCCCTTTCCACCCCAAGCTGCCTGCCTTCCCCATAGAAAAGCAGCTTTACCTCCGCAATGCACTGCTGAGCTGGCCCCTGCAACCGCCGGACGCTGTGGCTGGCCGCCCTCCTCCTGGCTTTAGAGGAGAGCTCCTGGCTGCATGCCCCCCTGCCCTCCTCCTGGCTTGAGAAGAGCTCCAGGTGGAATGCCCCCCTCATCCCTTTCCACCCCAAGCTGCCAGCCTTCCCCATAGAAAAGCAGCTTTACCTCCGCAATCCGCTGCTGAGCTGGCCCCTGCAACCGCCGGACGCTGTGGCTGGCTGCCCTCCTGGGTTGAGAAGAGCTCCTGGCTGCATGCATCCAGGGACTCCTCCGTGCCCTGGGTCGCTGCCACCTCGTCCTCATCCTCCTCCTCTTCTTCATCCTCCTGGTCTTCGTCCTCCTCCTCACCCCCCCCCTTGACTGGTGGGCTGGGAAGTGTCCGTGGTGGTCGATGGAGTGACCGTGGGATCACCACCAAGTATCGCGTGCAGCTCCTTATAAAATCTGCAAGTCACCGGGGCTGCCCCGGAGCGGCCGTTTGCCTTGCGGGCTTTGCGATGTGCATTCCTAAGCTCCTTTACCTTAACACGGCACTGCAGAGTGTCCCGCTCATGGCCTCTTTCTGCCATGGCCCGTGATATCTGCCCATAGGTGTCAAAATTCCTGCGGCTAGACCGCAGCTGAGACTGAACAGCCTCTTCTCCCCAACAGCTGATGAGGTCCAGCACCTCACTATTGCTCCATGCTGGGGATCGCCTATTGCGAGGAGGCATGGCACGTGGCGTCATGATGATCAATCAGAATGATCACCTGCAACGATTCCCTGAGACCACGCCACGCAATCAATCAGATCAATGAGAATGATCACTTGCAAGGATTCCCTGAAAGCACGCCACGCTTGGCTGGAGCAAACAGGAAGGGGATTTTCAAATTTCCCTGGAACTTTAAAGGGCGGGTCTGACATGTGCTCACCTGAGGACAGGACAAAAGAGTTTGCAAGTGATGACCAGAGTGGCTCGAACGGGAATTATGGGACAGGCTGGAGGCCAATTAATGCGCAGTGGGTGTCCACATTCTTCCTGTAGCGCTACAGCAGGTGCGCTACAGCCCTTATTCCCCATGAGGAGGTGGATTAATAATAGCGCTATAACTCAGCGGTTATAGCGCTATTAGTGCCTTGCCAGTGTGGACGGGGAGTAGGTTATAGCGCTCGTGGGGGCTTTATAGCGCTATAAAGTGCCAGTGTAACCATGGCCTCAGTGGACCACTGGCCAGGTGGTCCGGGCAAAGGGTCTTCTTGGGAGGTACAAGCTTGTGAGAGAGAGCACATGGCACCTTCCCCTTTTAAGGACCAGCTCCTGGCCTACGACTAACGATGACTTGGCTGCATCTGATTGGTCACACTCCACCTCAGGATCCATGCAGTGTCCATACATTGGGTGTGTGATCGCTTCCCAATTAGGGTCCCAGACACCTTGTCTACCTTTGGAGCTCTTCTGTCTTCTAGCTGTTTAAACAGCCCATTCATCTGACCAGCACTCCAGGAGGGAGGGGTGTGGGAAAGCCACTTCACAGGTATTCAAAGAGGGAGAGAAGACAATGAGGGGAGAGAGGGAATTGTAACAGACTTTAACATATAGGTATACATAGCATACAGATCATTGCTGCTCCTACAACAATTACTGCCTTAACCATGTCCTGGAATTCTTAACAGAACTGGGAACTCTTTTTTGTGCCTCTGCCTTCTCCCTTGCCAGGACAGAATTCCTTAACCTCCAGCCTTGGAGCAGCCCTTTACTGAGCCATTTCTTGTTCCTAGCACTGTCCGTTGTCACTGGAGTTTCCAACTATTGTCCTTTCACTGTAGTTTCTTTTACTATTCCTCAGCCGGTGTGTGGCCAGAGAGGGATGTGTGAGGACTTTATGAATTGCTAGCAGCTAGTGACAATCTTAAACCAGAGAGAGCAACAGTCCCTGGACTTTAGCACATCTTCCCTTCAGACTTCACTCGCCAGATTTTTTAAAACCCATTTTATCTTATCATTAACACACATGAAATTTCCATACAAGAATTAACAAACCTAATTCATAACTCTTGTGTGTCACCTTTAACAGACCCTCACTCACTACATGGAATTCCTCAACACGTGTTTTCTGGAGTCTAATCTCTGTATGCAGGACTGTAGGCATTACCGGCATGGATCAGACCTAAGGTCTATGATATCTTAGTGTCCTGTCTCTGACAGTGGGCAATATCAGAGGGAGGTGTAAGAACAATTCAATGATTGATGTGGACTTGTCTCACTACAGCAGGTTTGCTGTGCTGTGTGCATCCTCTTCCTAGGATGAATTTCAGTCATTGATAGTCCCTGATTTCAAGAATATTATTTATTCTCACAGGAGAATAGGAAGACGGGGTGGGTGAGGTAATATTTTATTGGAGTAACTTCTGTTGGTGAGAGAGACACAGAACTCTTCTGCAGGTCTGGGAAAGGAACAGGAACAGAGTAGGAAGGCAGGAATTGCCTGTCTAGAGATCCAGTTAGGCTGGAATCCTCATCTCCAACAGCGAGCAGGACCAGATGCTTCAAAGGAAGATACAGACCTCTCATAAGGGACATGCAATAAACTTGACTACGGACCAGGGGTTGGCAACCTTTGGCACATGGCCCATTAAGGAAATCTACTGGCAGGATGGGATGGTTTGTTTACGTGCAGCGTCCACAGGTTCAGCCAATCACAACTCCCGCCAGCCATGGTTCACGGTTCCACACCAATGGGGCCTTTGGGAAGCGGCATGATACGAGGGATGTGCTGGTCGTCACTTCCTGGAAAAAAGGAAATAGAAAATAAGGGAAAATAGGTTGTAGGTCAGCCTGCTCTGCAGCTGTATCATTTGTATGTGGATGTCTTGTATAATGTTACATTACTAGAGTGTAAATTAAAAGGAGTATTTGGCTGTACTCAGGAAGTCCCATGATACACACAGCAGCTGCAGGCAAAGGATACTAAGCTATCAATGGCCCCATCTGCACTGCTATTGTCACTGAGCCAGGGGACTTGGTTGCACATGGTTATCTCCTCACCCAATTAAAACATGGGTTAAAATTGTCCTTTAAAGGACAAATTGTCCTTTAAAAAATTGTCCTAACCATGTCTGTGTGGACAAATTGAAACAAACTGCCCAGGGTTTTAACAGGTTACGAGGAATGGTTAGAGTCTGTCTACACTATAGCTTATTGCCATGGTGGACAGCCAACTGAATCAGCAGACACTGGTGTTACTGCCAGGTCCCCTGACCTGGTTGCAGTTGTAGACAGAGCCAATGTGTGCTAAATGCACTGAGCAAGAAGCATCAGTTAGACTGGAGGCCTGCTGGGGATGTGTTCTGAATGGCCAATAATTAAAAGCCTGTCTTCACCTCCCTGTTTATGAGACAAGCACAAGCTGGTAACAACCATGCTCTGATCAGCTCCTGTCGTTCCTGGACAGCGCCTGAATTCCAGCCCAGAAGCTCCTAAGCAAAGACATGAGCATTTTATTGCTAAAGATTTGAACAGTGTGAAGGTCAAAAGGAAGAACAGCAGCGAAATCCCAAGAGATGGGATATTGCTGGCATCATCTTCCTAGGGATTGAAACCAGCTGAAACCTCTGCTAGAGGCAAAGATCACAGACAGCTGAGAAGAGGTATAGAGGGATTCATGTCTAACATGGAAGCTTCTGGATCAGGGGTGGGCAAACTTTTTGGCCTGCGAGCCACATCCGGGTGGGGAAATTGCTTGCAGGGCCATGACTTGCAGGGCTGGGACAGAGGGTTGGGGTGCAGGAGGGAATACAGGGTGTGGGAGGGTGTGTGGTGTGCAGGAAGGGGCTCAGGCAACAGGTTGGGGCCCAGGGGGCATGGAGTGTATGGGGGGGTTCGGGGAAGGGGGTTGGGGTGTACAGTGTAGGAGGGGACTCAGGGCAGTGATGCAGGGAGGGGTGCAAGGTGCAGCTGGGGGCTCAGGGCAGGGGGCTGGGGTGCAGGAAGGTCATAGGGTGTGGCAGGGGGCTCAGGGCAGGGAGTTGGGGTGCAGGGTGTAGGAGGTGTTTGCGGTGTGGGCTCCGGCCCAGCACCACTTACCTGGAGCAGCTCTGAGGTGGCAGCAGGGCCAGGGAAGGCTCCTTACCTGCTTGCCCTGGCCTTGGCCCCAGCTCTGCCCTGCTCCACTCCAGGAAGCGGCCAGCACCACATCTTGGCTGGCCCTGAGGGAAGGAGAGCAGAGGACTCCACACACTAGTGATACCTCTCCTGAAGCTCCTATTGGGCACAGTTCCCTGTTTCTGACCATGGGAGCTTTGGGGGAGGTATCCACAGACAAGAATAGCATGCAGAGTCTTCTGCTCCCCCGCCCCCAGGGGTGGCAGGGAAGTGGTGCCCGCCGCTTCCTGGAGTGGAGCAGGGCAAAACCCAGTCAAGCAGCCTCAGAGTAGCAGGGGAGTTATTTACTAGAGATGAAGCACTGAGAAAAGAAATGAGAAATGTTTAATGGGATGATAGATGATGCTGGAGCATGCAATCCAAATCCAGACACACTGCAGAGTGCACTGAAGCCAGTGGAATTGATTTGCAAGATTTGCTGGTTACCGTGGGTTTGAACCCATCTTTTCACATCCAAGGTACTCACAAGCTAATGTGCAAGAATGGGTCCGGTCAGTGGTCCATCTAGCCCAGTATCCTATCTCTGACTGTAGCCAGTACCAGCGCTTTAGAGGAGCATGCAGAACAGAGTGATCCACCCCTGTCTTCTCCTCCAGGCTTAACTCTGTGCCTGACCTCTCAGTCCTCATCCTCAAAGGAAACCTGTACAACCCTTTCAAAAGACAAGCCTGGAAGCTTAAATGCATAACTCTGCAAGACACTAAAAAGTCATGGACTGAACAAAAACAGGGGATTTATGGCTCATTACAACAATCTGTAACCCATTAACTCCCCTTTTGTCCAATGCCTGCAGAGGTGTTAATGGGCCACTTCACCTTGAAATGGTCCCTTAGACTGCGTGCTAAACCAGCGGTTCTCAAACTGGGAGGCACGGGCCGATTCCCGGGGGGTTGCGAGCTCCCTGTGCCACTCAAGTGCCACCAAATAGAATGGTTCTGCTTTCTGCAGCATTTCGGCAGACATGTTGTGTGCTTCAGAGTGAGTGTCCTCCGAAAAGTGGCCAAAGTGAATGTTTCTGGTTTCGGCAGCTTTTCAGTGGACACTATGAAGCGCACAGCATTTCCGCCGAAATGCCTTTGAATGCAGAAGTGTTCGATTCGGCGGCATTTCTGGACATACATGGGTCATGGTGGCCCGCGGGGAAGAGAAAAAGGGCCGCCACAACAAAAAGCTTGAGAACCACCATACTAAACTGTCTGTTCCAGCTTGTATTTAGCTGGGACTCTCCCAGTATCTTTCCCAGACAGGAAGAAGGGCTCTGTGTAAACATAAAAGTGTCTCTCTCTCCCCAACGGAGCCTGCTCCAATAGAAGATGTTACCTCCCCGACCTTGTCTTTCTAATATCCTGTGGCCAACAAGGCTACCACTACACTGCATATCTCCTGGCTTCTAGCAGTCAGAGTTAAGGTTTTCCAGAGCATGGACCATCTTGGCCATTAATGGACCCGTCCTCCATGAGCTTATCTAGTTCTTTTTTGAAACCTAGTTATACTTCTGACCAAACAACCCATGGCAATTAGTTCCATAGGTTAATTATGTGTTGTATGAAAAAGTATTTCCTCTTTTCTATTAAATCTGCTGCCTATTAATTTCATTGGGTGACCCCTGGTTTTTGTATTATTAAGGATAAATGGCACTTTTCTATTCACTTTTTCCACACCATTCGTGATTTTATAGACCTCTGTCATATCCTCCCATAATTATCTCTTTTCTAAGCAAATAGCCTGTAACGGGTTGGGACTCACCACCGGGCGCCTCCTGCCGGATGGTCCAGGAATTAGCTCAGTTCTGCGGAGAAGCACCCTCCTCTGGTGGTGTCCTGTCCATCTCTCTCTCTCCATTGTTGCCCTCAGTTGGCGTCTGGAAGTGCGCTGCTCCTCACAGACGGGATCCTCTTCAGGGTCCTGCCCTCTGGCAGTACCCCCAAGTCCACACTCACCCCCTTCCGGGGGCAGGATGTTAGGTTCACAGCAATCCTTCGGTTGCAGTGGCCAGCCACACCCTCTGTCGAGCCCCTTCTGGCAAGGGTCACATGTGGTTGTTCAAGGCCACTTCAGCAGCCAGGTATAATATAAGAGGGAAAGCGGGGGACCCAGGCCCACCCTCTACTCTGCGTCTTGACCCAGGGACCCTTTAGTGGTGGCCATCCTGCCCTTCTTCTCTCTTCTAGTCCCTGCTGCTCTCCCTGGGCTACTTCCCCTGTGGCCCCCCCCTGCACCGATTGGCCCTTCCCTCAGGGCCAGCAGCCTGACAGGTACCCAGGCTGGAGTTCCCTTTTTCTTCCTCGGCCCAGACCTTGGTGCTGTAGTTCCTCTCCCAGGAACTGGACCTTCCCCCCTTAAAGATCCAGGAGAGACTGACTGCCTTTCTCAGGGGCAGCCTACTTATACAGCCAGTCTGTCCCTGATTGGCTGGCTACAAACTTGGCCCTGATTGGCCTGCAGTAGGCCCTTTTCTGGTTGGCTGCCTGCCCACGCATCCGCTCTGGCCTACTTTTGCCTACTCCGGCATGGGAGTGGGGCAGCCGCCCCACCACACAGTCCTAATCTTTTTAGTCTTTCTTCGTATAGAAGCTGTTCCATACCCTTGGTCATCTTTATTACCCTTCCTTGAACCTTTTCTAGTTCACTATATCTTTTTTGAACTGGGGTGACCATGGATTTTATAATGTCATTACAATATTTTGTATTTTTGTCTTTCCTAATAGTTCATAACATTCAGTTAGCCTTTTCAACCATTGTAATAAAACAAGTTTATTAACTACAGAAAGATAGATTTTAAGTGATTACAAATAATGATGCATAAAAGTCAGAAAGAAAATAAAAGGTAAAATGTAATTAATATCTAATTTAACAAGCTACATGAATTCAAAGCAAAGGTTTCTCTCACCACATGTTTTAGCAATCTTACTGGCTGGCTTCCTTTTTGCTAGGATGCCTCCCCTAGTTCAGTGTTAATTTCCTTGTCCTTCAGGTGTGGTTGATGCCATGGGCAAAGAGAAAGGGAGAAGTATTTTGGGGTATCTGTTCCCCTTTTTTATATTCTCCTTTTCTTTGAAAATCATCTCCAGCTAAGATTCAGGAGACAGCAAGTCTGTGGGGATGGGGACCTCCAGCTATTTCTTTGCCAAAATGTAGATTTTTCTAGCTCACACCCTTTTTCCTGCCAAAAAATGTCCACTTAACCAGATGATAGTCCATTTGATTTTCTTGACACCTGGCTGAGGCATCAGTTTACCTTTTGTCTCTGGGGAACTGCTTTGTGCCTTCTTTTCTAAACTTGGAACATGTCTCAGCGAGGTCATACAGTAGAATTTTATAACTTTACATACAATGTTGCCACATGTATTTTATCAGGACAATAATGATCAATAAATTATGAGTTTTCAAGTGATACCTCGTGAAGGGTGACCAGATGTCCCAACTGTATAGGGACACTCCCAATTTTGGGGTCTTTTTCTTATATAGGCTCCTTTTACCCTCCACCCCCGTCCCTATTTTTCACACTTGCTATCTGGTCACCCTAACCTCACAAGGCGAACTTTGTACAAAATTTATCCTAGCCTTGTGAAAAGGGTGAACTAGGGATACAGACAGTCACACTGCGGCAGGGGTCACTCATGAGGATGTTGTTCAGTTTACCAGTGACTCTTATCTCACAGGGAGTTGTTGGTATAATGCATTGCTCTCTGTGCATCTCTGCCCACAAGGGCTGCTGCTGAGCACTCACTGCGTGTTGAGTGAAGGGAGCTAAGCCCAGCGTCCTAGGCATGGTGTGTGCGCCATGCACTGTGATGTTATCAGCAACAAAGACCTTCTCTTACAAAGCACAGTTGGAGCACCACAGTGAGCCAATGCCACAAGGCCAGAGAGGCAGGATGGGCTGGGCAAGGTGGGATGAATGAGCAGGGTTCCAAGAGGCACAGTCAGAGGCCGGACAGAGTTTTCAGAGTGCTTTGAGAAGCAGCAGAGCAGTATGGAGCTGGGTTCAGAGTCAGGTAGGAAGCCAGTGAAGGGATTGAAAGATGAAAGAGAGAGCAAGGGAGTGTCCGGCCACTATGTGCCGGATTCCCAAGCTCAGAGATTTATAGAGTGCACTAAAGGAGCTGTGATTCAATACCTCTGCATGACTTCATATGTCCCTAGTCAAGCCCCTGACCCTGTGCTCCCTCCTTTGTTTAATGAAGATAATTATTTCTCATTCAAGTAGCAGTTAATTGTACCACACAGTTATCCTATGTTTCTAGCCCTCATCTGACTCAGCCAATGCTGAGGGAAAATATGTAATGTACAAAGAGGAATAAAATTTCTGTGAGTCAACCCAGCATCTCCCTGTGAGTTTCTCTCCCTGCATGAAACCCGGATCAGCGATCAGAGAATAAGCCTCCTTTCCAAGACACTGTCAAAAATCACGGCAGGGACCTGGGCCTATTTCTGTGTCCCTGGTCCCAGTCCTGGTGTTTGTGACTTTTCTGCTGGAGTTTGGAGAAGACCCAGCAGCACCCTTTAGTTCCCTGGGGACAACTGTTGTCCTTGCAGCGGAGCCTGACAAACTGATGGAGAATAAATGAAAACTCCAGGGATAAAGGTTATAAATCTTGCAGGAAATTAATGCAACCAGCCTGATTCTCCTCTCATCCTAACTTTACACTCAGGCACGCCAGTGACGTCAGAAAACTTGCTCCCAGTTCACACTGGTGTAAGAAGGAGAAGAATTGGGCCCGCTAACATCATCCTTTCTTAAAAATGTAGAGATTTTTTTTCTTTGTGCAAACAAATTCACCCTTGTTTGCTAGTGATAAACAGCAAGAATTACAGGCTTTGAGATTCTCTCTGTTTGGCAGGCATGGCCCAATCTCCTTGGCAATAGTACCAATCTATTAAACGAAGACCTCAATTGTACCAGCCAGTGCCCCTGCCCCTCCCACTACACTCATACCCAGCTCTCAGTCAGTTGTGTTTGTTCTAACCCGCCATGGAGTTTGTCCTGCTCAGATCCCCAGTCTAACAGTCGCTCATGATCAGTTGCAGGCTGTGATGTATAAAGCTGATAGGGAGCAGAGAGTGACAGCAGCAACCTAAAGAACCCACCACAGATGCCTGAAGTGTCAGTGCTGGGGTGTTGAAGGACATTGCATCAGCCAAAGTGACCATGGGAAACAGCATCCCAACAGGTGTCGTGCATCAAAGTTCCTGGATATGGCTCAATGCTACTCATCCATAAATCTCTGGGGTGGCCTGGAGGACACTACCAAGTAAAATAAGGTTATGCCCCCCTTCAGGCTCTCAAACTTTCCATTGACGTGTGGTGTGCTGGGATGTTTGTCATCCATCAGCCAGGTGGAACTCAGCCAGGTGGAACCCCTGTCACAAGCTTTCATTTCATATGGAAGCCAGGGAGATGCCCAGGACAAAGCGTTAGGAGTGTGGCAATGGTGGAGATAGGCATCAGCAGCTCTGACAGTTTAAGAACATAAGAATGGCCATGCTGGGTCAGACCAATAGTCCATCTAGCCCAATATTCTGTCTTTTGACAGAGTCTGGTGCCAAATGCATCAGAGGCAAAGAACAGAACAGGGCAATTATCAAGTGATCCATCCGCAGTCGTCCAGTTCCAGCTTCTCATATTCAGAGGTTTAGGGACACTGGGAGCATGGGATGGGTCTCTGACCATCCTGGCTAATAGCCATTGACAGACCTATCCTCCATGAATTTGTCTCTATTATTTTTTGAACCTAGTTATACTTTTGGCCTTCATAACATCTCCTGGCAATGAGTTCCACAGGTTGACTGTTGTGTAAAAAAGAACTTCCTTTTGTTTGTTTTAAACTTGCTGCTTACTAATTTCATTGGGTGATCCCTAGTTCTTGTGTTATGTTCAAGGATAAATAATACTTCCTTATTTACTTTCTCCACACCAGTCATGATTTTATAGACTTCTATCATATCCCCCCTTAGTTGTCACTTTTCCAAGCTGAACAGTCCCAGTCTTTTTAATCTCTTCTCACATGGAAGCTCTTCTATACCCCTAGTCATTTTTGTTGCCCTTTTCTGTACTTTTCCTGGTTCTAATCTATCTTTTTTGAGCTGGGGTGACCAGAACTGCATTATAGGGGACCTAGGGGTTTATATATTGGCATTATGATATTGTCTATCTTATTATCTATCTCTCTCCTCATGGTTTCTAACATTCACAGGGTTCAGCATCGGTTCCTAAGCACAACTAATTGGCTGCCAAATAAGCTTGAACAACCAATCATTGCTCCAATGGCCACAATGAAAAGAGGCAAGTGAGGCAGCAAAACTCTGCTGGAAGCCACAACCCGCTCTCAGCGAGAGTGTCTGCAGCAGCCTATAGAGCCCTCTCTCAGGCAAGGAGGAGGGAAGGAAGCTGGGCTTGCAGAGGGAGTTTGGGAGATGAGAGCAATAAGAGCTGTAGAAATATTCCCCAGTACTATGTGCTTAGGATAGCAATGCTGCTACTATAGGTTGCAGTGTGGTCTAGTCAATAGAGTTCTGGTCTGGACTTGGCGCTGCCATACTGTATCAGAGGGGGTAGTGCTGCATGGGTCAAGCGAGTTCAAACTCCAGCTCTGCCAGAAGTGCCCATTACTTTGGGGTATGTTCGTTTATTCGGGTTACTCTTCTGGGGATGGGGGGTGCTGTAATTCTATTAACATGCTGCTTATGTCACTTGTGTGTTCATATGGAGTTCTACTCCTTCCTTCTGCAAGTCCCCTCCCAGTGGAGTTATCCTGCAGGACCTAGGTTCCCTAGATGAACACACACCGCAAGTCTGAGCGGACTGGGTCAATCAGCACTCTCCAGCTGAGCTCCTTATATGGCCCTGTGCTCAGGGAGCTGGGTTAAACAGCACTTTCAAGTTGGTACCTTTATGTGCTCCTGGTCTCAATGGGCTGAGTTGAGCAGCACTCTCAGCTGCTCCCCCTCCCCGTAACCCAAGTTTAACACGTCCCTATCCCACTTTCACGTTACAATTGTACTGGTAGTAACCAACTCGATGAGCAAACCCCACAGTATGTTTGGGCACTACAGGGATCTCTTAGCTCAGGTAAAAGAAGTGTTGCTGAAGAGTAAATGGGGGAAGCTAAAGGCACAAATGAGTAAAATTCAGAGCGCAAGAGAGAAGCAACCAACTTAACCATAAGGGTTATTTATTGAATAATAGTGATAACTACAGAAGGAGGGCTAAACAAACATAACAGTTACCTTTTAAAGGTTAATACCTGAGGCAGAAAAGAGAGAGAGAGAGATCTCACCCGTTCCATGAGACTTGAACTGTTCAGGGTTCCCAGGTGATGGTGGTAGCTCAGGGTCCTGAGCGCTGGTGACAGGCAGAGCCTCCAGCACAATCAGTTAAGTGATGATGGAATCCCAGTGGAACTGATGTAGAGTTTGGGTCTAAGCACCAGAACACTGACTTGGGTACAGGTAGAGGTTTTAGTAGAGAAAATACAAAGGTTCAAGAGAGAACAATAGATTTGTTTATGGGTAAACTGGTGATTCAAGGGTTTTCTTTAGGCTAAACAATAGGAGCCATGGGTAGTGTTTTCTTAGCTATGGGCAGTGTTTTCTTCCAGGAAGCTCACAATGTAACTAGATTGCTTCTGCATTTTAAATACCAGTCAAAGATCTATTGCTAGAATTGGTCTGATAATTGCTGAGCTGGGTGTGTGCAGGCATAGATTCATTAGCATCTGGAGAAGGAATTCCCAGAATACAGTGCATCCCTGCTTTTTTAGGTCCCAGAATTCAGTGCAGTTTTTTGTTCCTCATTCTTCATGCTAATTCCTGTCCATCTTTCATGCAGATGAGGCTAGGGGAGTGGTCTCAGTTCTCCATTCCTTTATGCTAATCGAGATGTCTTAATCTTGTCACCTTGCCAGGAGTGGTCAAGGTGCATCTCCCAATACCCTTCACTGTTCTCTGCAAGCCTTTTCTCTGATAGGTTTTGATTCAAACAGAGACTGTGGATGGGGGGGTCTTTCATGAGTAAGACAGGCTGGATACTGTGCCCTGGTTCCCCAAAAACATAGAGCCAACTGATATCACTGGGTGACCTAGTGCTAGTCACTTTCCCTCTCAATGCCTCAGTTTCTCCATCTGTAGAATGGAAATAATGATACTGCTGCCCTCCTTTATAATGTGCTTTAAGCTCTGTTGATGAAAAGTGCTAGATATAAGCCCGGCATTATAATGATGCTGCTGCTTTTGTGTCTGTTTTGTTAATCCACCCTTGTTCCACAGTACAACCCTCAAACTTCCTCACACTCAGTGCTGTGAGCTCTGCCCTAGACCGGACTCACATGCAGCATTGACGGATTTGAACTTGAGTCTTGCAATAATTGGTGTTTTTCTCAAGGCCTGGGTTCCAGGAGGTGGGATTCAGGAAGAAGCTCAGCTGGCATTTTTTAATCAGCCTTCGTGACTATGAAGGAAAATGTGACCAGGTTGTGATGCTGAAAGCTGGAACCCAGCAGCATCCCCACTGTTTCATATTGAAATCTCAAGATTTCTAAGTCAGTCTTGTTAAGAAAATGATTGTTAGGAAAATGTAACTTAGAATGTTGTAGTATGATTTTAAAATAACCTTAGACTTATAATCTCACTCCCTGTATATGTACTATTGACCCCTAGTTTAACATGCATTTTAAACTTGCATTCACCCTGTCACAGATGTGCAGGCATCATAGTGTCTGAGTACCCCTAAGTGTTTTGAACCTCCTGTTTACCAGACATGTAAATGAAATAGATTAAGACCAACAATGGATGTAATAGCCATTAAGTGTTCCCACCTGTGTAAGTGGATTGAAAGTCCCCCTCCCTTATCAACACAGGGGTATAAAATATCCTCACACATGTATTGAGTTGGGCCAGTTGTTTGGGTGATAACCCCTCTGACTCCTTATTGCTTGCAATAAATCTTGTTTTTCCAGAAGTCTACTGAGTTATGCCTGTCCTTTGAGGTGTATTGGACTGAACTCCAAAGGAAATAAGCAGTTTTTGCAACAGTCTCATGACCAGAGCAATACAGCCTTCACAGTCAACCTCTCCCAAATCCCCGGGCCCAAGGTGCACAGTCATAGGCAGCCATTACACACTAACCCCCAGCCTGTGCCAGGTGTTGCTGAGCAGCCTGTCACAGTTCAGTTCCTATCTGCTCTATTATCAAATCACCAGCCAGGCCTTTCACTCCCTGCGCTGCTCCCTGCCCCATTTCTTACCCAGGGAGCACCCTCCCTGAGAATGTCTAGCTCTGCTACCCTCCACCTCCTCCCACTCCACTCACTGGGAGGCCTGATAGAAAGAGGCTGATAGCAGCATTTAAGGCAGGTGGCCAGCTGGGACAATGGCTCCTGCTCTGCTTAGTGTCTCCATTAGCCAGACTAAATGACTAAACCCTCCCTGCACTTGGACAGCAGCCCCATGCTACTCACCCACCCTCAAACACACACACACAAACACACTGCTCTACCTGAGCCACTTGTTGCCTCTTGGACTATTTGTCAACAGTTCTTTGGGGCAGGGTATGTTTCCAGTGCCTCACACAGTGGGTCCTGCCCTGGGTCACTGTAATGCAAAGGGTAAGGCAAACCAGAACACCAAGCCACACTGACATTCTCCCATGTACTTTCTGAGAAGTGCCAATACACTGACCTCCCACCAATGCAGGCAGGAGGGACAAGACCTCGCTGTACCATCCCTCCTTGCATACAGGACCCTGCCCCTTTGTACAGCCTGTTGGAGTGGGGCTCAGACCCATGATCCTATAGCTTACAGAAGCAAACATGCACCTCCATAACCCACATAGCCACTGCTAGCTTCCCAAATAGGTTTATGGGCAATTTAGAGCAGTCCCAGTGGCTCAGGTCTAATGTTTCCCTCTTAATTTCAGACCTGGGGAGAGCTGTAAAGAGACTAAAGGGATCTATGCTCCAATCTAAAGACTTGTGGGGCCTATGGCAGCCTGCACAGCGTTAGGAGCTGCACATGCTTTTGCAGTGTTCATTTCACTGTCTGCAGATGGGAATTCCCTTCCAAGACAGAGCAGACACACAGAGGCCTGGTCTACAGTACAGTTAGGTCAAATTTAGCCATGTTAGGTTGGTTTAAAACTCAATCCGTCCTCACAACCAACCCCGTTTTGTCAAATTAAGGGCTCTTAAAATTGATTTCTGTACTCTTCCCTGGCAAGGGGATTAGTGCTAAAATCAACCTCACTGGGTTGAATTTGAGGTACTGTGGATGCAATTTGATGGTATTGGCCTCCGGGAGCTATCCCAGAATGTTCCATTGTGACCACTCTGGATAGCACTTTCAAATCAGATGCATTAGCCAGGTAGTCAGGAAAAGCCCTGGAACCTTTTGAATTTCATTTCCTGTTTGGCCAGCATGGCAAGCTCATCAGCCCAGGTGGCCGTACAGAGCTCATCAGAACAGCTGACCATGTAGTCCCAGAATTGCAAAAGAGCTCCAGCATGAATTGAACGGGAGGTACTGGGTCTGATGGCAGTATGGGGAGAAGAATCTGTTCAGGCAGAACTCTGTTCCAAAAAACAAAATGCAAATATACATGCCAAAATCTCTCAGGACATGTTGGACAGAGGCCATCCCAGGGACACACAGCAGTGCTGTGTGAAAATTAAGGAGCTCAGGCAAGCCTACCAAAAAACAAAGGACGCAAATGGCCACTCCAGGTCAAAGCCCCATACATACCACTGCTATGATAAGCTGCATGCAATTCTAGCAGGGGACCCTACCACTATCCCACCACTGTCCGTGGACACCTGCAAGGGGGGCGTATCATGCAACAGGGAGGAGGATTTCATGGAGGAGGAAGAGGAGGCAGAGGAGGAGGCAAGTGCACAGCAAGCAAGCAGGGAATCCATTCTCCCTGGCATCCAGGAACTGTTCATCACCTTGGAGCCAATACCCTCCACACCCTCCCAAAGCAGGCTCCCGGACCATGAAGCCAGAGAAGGCGCTTCTAGTGAATGTACCTTTGTAAATACAATTCAGGGTTTAAAAGCAAGTGTGTTTAATGATTCATTTTCCCTGAAGACTTGGGATGCATTCACGGCCAGTACAGCTACTGGAATAGTCTGTTAATGTGTCTGGGGATGGAATGGGAATCCTCCAGGGACATCTCAATGAAATTCTCCTGGAGGTATTCTGAAAGCCTTTGCAGAAGGTTTCTGGGGAGGGCTGCCTTATTCCATCCTCTATGGTGGGATACTTTACCATGCCAAGCCAGTAGTCTGGAATCATTGCAGCACAGAGCATGGCAGCAAATGCTTCTGGGTTTTTGGCACATTCAAGCAACATTCATTCTTTATCTCTCTGTGTTAGCCTCAGGAGAGTGATATCATTCATGGTCACCTGGCTGAAATAAGGGAATTTGTTTAAGGGGACATTTAAAGGTGCCTGTTTGGCTGAAAGGGCTCATCCCTAATAGCCATGCGCTGTGGGGAGGGGTGAAGTGATCATCCCAGAGAACTGAGGGGGAGGTTGTGCTGCACATCTACCTGAAAACTGCAAGCCCTCCTTTTAAATGGCCAACCCACCAGGCATTGCTCACTATAGGAAAGGAGGGCACCACAGTTTGAAACCATTCCCACATGTTATGAAGGCAAAGGAAGCCGAACCCTGCGTGTTCCTTGGGCTTACCATGGCTGCCTGCAAGCTGAATTCTGTTGCCTAGCTGCTTGTGATGTCTCACACCAAATCTGCAGGCACTCAATATAAAAGGGAAAATGTGACCTTGTACCAAAAGAAATGTGCTGTGTGGGATTGAATTGCTTGATTCACTGTGAAAGAGTCTCCCCTTTGCCTACAACAAATGTATCTTTTTAAATTCCAATCTCCCTTTTTTTCTCCTGCAGGTGCAAATGTTTCTATGCTCCTTCCATTATCTCTGTCCCAGAGGCTATCCCAGATTAGAAGGTGAAAAAAATGTGCTCATGATGACATGTTTTCTGAGCTCATGCAGTCCTCCTGCACTGATAGAGCACAGCTGAATGAGTGGAGGCAAACAATGGCAGAGTCCAGAAAAGTGTTAAATAAGGTTGATGAGAGGAGACAGGATCATAGAATCTCAGAGTATCATCTAGTCCAATCCCCTGCTCAGAGCAAGACCAATCCCATTTTTGCCTCACATCCCTAAATGGCCCCCCTAAAGGATTGAATTTACAAGGCTGGGTTTAGCAGGCCAGTGCTCAAACCACTAAGCCATCCCTCCCACCCAGGATGCCACACTTAGGCTAATGGAGGAGTAAATGGACATGCTCAGGTGTCTGGTGGATCTGATGTAGGAAAGGCAGCCTGAGCACAGACTGCTGCTGCAGCCCCTGTATACAGGGCCAGCTCTAGGCACCAGCAAAGCAAGCAGGTGCTTGGGGCGGCATATTTGCAGCGGCAGCAGGGATCCAGCATGGAAGCTGAGAACCAACAGGGGGACCTAGGAGCTGTAGTACCTTGGTTAGCTCCCTCCCTAGAGAGCCAGCCCTAGAGCAGGGAAAGAACTACATTTCCCAGCATTCCCTTGGCAGCTATCAATGGGAAAGGGAGGGGGAGTGAGGTAGCTGAGACCTCCATACTGCAGCTTGCTGTGAATGGAAAGCTGGCTGCTGTGAACGGTAGGGATACCATATTTTAACATTCAAAAAAGAGGACACTCCAAAGGGAGTGGGGATAACTCTGTCTCCTATCCACTCCCACCCACTTCCTGCTCCCTGATTGTCCCGCACAGAACCCCCAACCCATATAACCCCCCTGCTCCTTGTCCTCTGATCACCACCTCCCAGGACCCCTGCCCCTAACTGCCCCCAGGACCCCAACCCCTATCTAAGCCTTCCTTCTTGTCCCCAGCTGCCCCCTTCTGAGATTCCTACCTGTCCCCTGACTGCCCTGACCCCGATCAGGACAGACCCCAGGGACCCCCACGCCTATCCAACCACTGCCTGTCCCCTGCCTGCCCCCGCAAACCCTGACTCATCTAGCCCCCTTGCTCCCTGCCCCTGATTTCCCCCTCCTCGAATCCCCATCCAACCCCCCCGCATCCCCTGACTGCCCTGACCCCTCTCCACACCCCCGCCCACTGAGAGCCCCCACAGGATCCCCGATCCATCCAAACCCCTTGCTCCTTGTCCCTTGACTGACCCCCGGGACTCCATGCGCCTTCTCCACCTCCCTCCTGCCCTCTGGCCCCTTACCGTGCCTCTCAGACCAGGGTGTCTGGCTCCGTGCAGACCCAGACATACTGCTGTGTTCCCGCACGGAGCACACACAGCCCTCCCCTCCCCCCAGCCCAGAGCGCTGCTGGCATGGTGTGCTGAGGCTGCAAGGGAGGGAAGGAGACAGGAACGGGGGAGCAGGGGAGGGGCTCTGGCTGCCGGAGGACCTGATGCGAGTGGCTCAGTCCGGCCGGGCAGCCCTGTCAGCAGCGCTGCGCTCTGCATTGGGAGGGAAATTTTGAGAGCTTTACGAAGTGAGCCTCACCTCAAACCTTGGAAAAATCATGGAGCAGGTCCTCAAGGAATCAATTCTGAAGCACATAGAGGAGAGGAAGGTGTTCAGGAAAAGTCAGCATGAATTCCCAAGGGCAAATCATGCCTGACTAAACTAATTGCCTTCTATGATGAGATAACTGGCTCTGTGGATGAGGGGAAAGCAGCGGACATGTTATTCCTTAACTTTAGCAAAGCTTTTGATACAGTCTCCTGCAGTATTCTTGCCAGCAAGTTAAAGAAGTATGGGCTGGATGAATAGACCAGAAGGTGGATAGAGAGCTGGCTGGATCGTTGGGTAGTGATCAATGTCTCCATGTCTAATTGGCAGCTGATATCAAGCGAAGTGCCCCAAGGGTTGGTCCTGGGGCCGGTTTTATTCAGTATCTTTATCAATGATCTGGAGGATGGCCTGGACTGTACCCTCAGCAAGTTTGCAGATGACACTAAACTGGAAAGAGTGGTAGATACACTGGAGGGTAGGGATAGGATACAGAGGGACCAAGACAAATTAGAGGATTGGTCCAAAAGAAATTTGTTGCGGTTCAATAAGGACAAGTGCAGAGTCCTGCACTTAGGACGGAAGAATCCCATGCACTGCTACAGACTAGGGACCAAATGGCTAGGCAGCAGTTCTGCAGAAAAGGACCTAGGGGATACAGTGGACGAGAAGCTGGATATGAGTCAACAGTGTGCCCTTGTTGCCAAGAAGGCTAACAGCATTTTGGGCTGTATAAGTAGGGGCATTGCTATCAGATCGAGGGACTATTCAACATTGGTGAGGCCTCATCTGGAGTACTGTGTCCAGTTTTGAGGCCCACACTGCAAGAAGAATGTGGAAAAATTGGAAAGAGACCAGAGGAGGGCAACAAAAATGATTAGGGGCCTGGAGCATATCAGTTACGAGGAAAGGCTGAGAGAACTGGGATTGTTTAGTCTACAGAAGAGAAGACTGAGAGGATATTTGATAGCTGCTTTCAACTACCTGAAAAGGGGTTCCAAAGAGGATGGATCTAGACTGTTCTCAGTGGTAGCAGATGACAGAAGGAGTAATGGTATCGAGTTGCAGCGGGGAAGGTTTAGGTTGGATATTAGGAAAATCTTTTTCACTAGGAGGGTGGTGAAGCACTGGAATGGGTTACCTAGGGAGGTGGTAGAATTTCCTTCCTTAGAAGTTTTTAAGGTCAGGCTTGACAAAGCCCCAGCAGGGATGATTTAGTTGGGGATTGGTTGTGCTTTGAGTGGGGGGTCGGATTAGATGACCTCCCGAGGTCCCTTCCACCGCTGATATTCTATGATTCCAAATTCCTCCCCGACGGCTATTTAAAACCCAAAAGGTCAGACATGTCCGGGAAAATACAGATGTCTGGTAACCCTAGTGGGAACAAGTATGCCCAAGGAGTAGAAGACTTTGGCCCAGACATCCCCTTCAGAAGACTTTCCCAGACTGGATTACGGATACCTTGCAGCCCCCAAAGAAGGAATTGGAGGTACTAATGGACAGTGCACCTCTCTATCTGAAGCCTAGCAACGGAGGTATGTGTATCCCACTAGAATTTAAAATGAAAAGGGAGGGGAGGCTCAACTAGAGGACCTGGGCAGCTTTAGATACAGTAGGGATGTAGGAGGATTTCCACTTCTGAGCAATGGAAGCAGAAATTGACTTTTCCTTGCCAGATTTAGCTACTATTCAGAAAGGGAATCTAGCACCTGCCTTCCAGATTTGAACACCCTCAAAATTCAGGAGTGCTCAAGCTCAATTTGGGCAGCTGTTACTTCATTTCTCCCAAATCAAATATACTCATCCACTGTAACTTGCTGTAGAAAAAGTAGGATAAAACTGAGCAAGAAATGCTTCCCAGTGATTAAGACTGGAATTGCTATTTTCAAAAGCCACTGCCTTTTTTTTTTTTTTAGTTTTATTTGTTTAAAAGGAAGATATTAAAAGTGATATTGCATTGGCAAATTCCCCATAGAAACAAAGAGTGGAATAAAAGAATAATAAAGGCACCTCAACTTTTCCTCATTTATGAAGGACAGTCTTATAATATGCATCCAGATATCCTCCAATCACACAAGCTGAAAATTGTTCCACTTTACTGCAGTTTTGTAACCATATGGGAACTAATCCTTTCTGTGTTCTGTGCACATCCAAAATTCTTGCTGAATGACCCACCCTGGGAGTGAGTTACCAGTTACCTAGGGCTGGGGTGGCAGGAGGGTGCGCGTGGAGCGGTGGCGGAGAGCCCAGGGCTGGGCCAGCAGAGTGATGCTGGGGAGAGCTTGGGACGGCAAAAAACCTAGAGTGGGCCCTGCCTGTATAACAGGCTGCCCTCCTCCCCAAGTTCCATATCCTCCTCACTCAGATGCCCAAGAACACAGAGGGGGAGGCTCTGGGCACCTAGCCATTCCACCCCAGAGGATTGTCCAAGAAGCAGAAGGCTGGCATATCCTAAGTTTTGATTTATACTGTGACTTTGTCCTTCCCTCATCACCCACCCCACCCAGTGCCTCCCCACTCCTCCATCTCAAGGCCTAGTGTGACTTATCTCCCTGTTTTTTTAATAAAGAATGCATAGTTTTGAAATGATAATGACTTTATTACTGTCATGACTGATAATGACTGTCATAGAAGGGGGGTGGGCTGTTGGCTTATCGGGAATCAGAGTCAACCAAGGGGACGGGTTTGCTTCAAGGAAAAACAAACACAACTGTCACACTGTAGCCTGGCTAGTCATGAAACTGGTTTTCAAAGTTTCTCTGATGTGCGGCGCACTCAGCTGTTCTCTTCTAATTGCCCTGGTGTCTGGCTGTCTGAAATCGGCCGCCAGGTGATTTACCTCAATCTCCCATCCCGCCATAAACTTCTCCCCCCTTACTCTCACAGATGTTATAGAGCACACAACAAGCAGCAATTACAATGGAAATATTGGTTTCACTGAGGTCTAACCTAGTCAGCAAACAGTGCCAGCAAGCTTTTAAACATCCAAATGCACATTCTACACTATCCACCATTCTGCACTTGCTCAGCCTATAGCGCTCCTTACTTCTGAAAAATCGACTTCTATAAAATTGACCTAATTTTGTAGTGAAGACATATCCTGAGTGTTTTGCCATCAGCAGAGCTCTTGGCTGCCATGAGAGCAGTAATCCCAGGACCTGCAACTGTACACTACCCATCCCAGCTCTGTCAGCTAAGGGACAAGAGCAGTGGGAGAGGGGATGAAAAATAAATAATGCATTAGACTGAGGTATTGCAGCGCTCACAGTGCCAGTGCTGGGGTCTGATTGCTCACATACAGTGCAGAGTTTATTGTGGTCACAGGCACCAACTTTCTAATGTGCCAGGAGGTGCTCGATCCCCAGCTCTGCCCCAGGTTCCGCCCCAGCTCCACCCCTTCTTCCAAGACTCCCCACCACCTCTTCCAGCCCTTGCCCTGCCTCTTCCCCCAGTGTGCCACGCCCTTGCTCCTTCCCCTCTCTCTCCTGCGCTCTGTGAGGCGCTGATCAGCGGGGCCCACCAGCGGGCAGCAAATACGAGGGGACAAGAGGGAGGCTGCCTGTGGGTGCTCAGCACCCACAATTTTTTCTCCGTGTGTATTCCAGCCCTGGAGCACCCATGCAGTCGGTGCCTATAATTGTGACCCCCCTGTCATGACCAGGCTTGGGTAGTTAGGCACTTGTTCTTGCAGAGCCTTGCCCCTTTGCTTTACATTAATGTAAATGTGAAGTAGCAGCCAGCTCAGTGCAGCATGAGCCTGGCAGTTCTGCACCGCTTGCCCCGGCCACCTGCTGGGCTGCAGGTGCTCCCACTACAGGCCTATGCTGTGTGCCCCAAGCTGCACTACATCCTTCTAGCCCCATGTCACAGAGTCCCCGGGGTGATGATCTGGAACCGCTCCCTATGAAGCCAGTCAGGACTCTGGGGGGAAGCTTCCTGTCCGTAAACAGCCTGTCTTCAAGGCTAGGAGCTCCAGCGGTTATAGCTTCCACTTTCCTGGGTCTGACCTCCAAGCATTCAGCACCTTCTGCCCCTCTGTGCGCTTCCCCCAGTGAGCCTGCCCAGGCGGAGTCCTGGGGGAACCCGTGGGTCCTGCACCCCAACTCCACAGTCAGACGTGACTCTTAGCCAGCCAGTAAAACAGAGGTTTATTAGATGACAAATGATCTAAGACAGATCTTGTAAGTAGAGCGAACGCGAGCCCTCCGCAGAATCCATTTTGGGGCCAGGGAGCCAGGCCACCCTCCCTGAAGCTCTCTGCCTCTTCCTAGCCAGATCCACACCGACCCTCCCTCCACAGCTCCTCCCCTGCTTCCTTTGTCTGCTTCCCCGGCAGGAGGTCAGGTGACCTCTTCCCCCCACCTGGAGTCAGGTTACAGCTTCAGGCATGGACACCTTCACACAATAGTCAGAGGAGCCATTGAGAGCATTTCTATTCCTTCACACCCCACATGTGAAGAGTGAGGCTGGAACATTTCCTGGGAATTGGTTTGTGCTGGCTGGAAATGAGCAACCCCTGAAGGTTCGAGCACCCCCAGCAACCATAGAAAGGGCCCTAGGGATTTGTCCTCCCCAGCTCACCTAGAGGGGAAGTATTCTTCCTGCCCTTGTCAAATGACTGGAGGAGCCTCCATATTCCTAGTTGATTCCTAAAAGAACCCACACAAACGTACAGCTGAAGGCAACCTAATGAAGGTGAAAGTCAGCAGTTTGCTGCCCCTTGAGCCCAATAACAAAACGCTGGCCTATTCCCTTGGGTGTGGAGCTAGAATGTGTTTTTGTAACAGCCTTAGGTCTCTCTTACGTGATCGGGGCTGCTGCCTGGCCACCCCTTGCCCTGATCTTCAGACAGGATGTGGATGCAGATGCCACTGCCTCCCCACAAGGCAAAGTCAGAATCCTTCCCTGCCTCCAAGCAGTGCTCTCCCATCACCATGGTCTGTTCCTAAGAGCCCCTGGATGCTATAAGGTTGATGGCTCAGCTGGGACAAGGTAGAGTAGTTACGCTGATCTCCATGCAGCAATGTGCAGGGTTTGGCCCATACAATCCAAAATGTACTCAAAGAAAGGTCATCGTTAGAGCTGATGAGACACTGTGGGCCCCAGCTGCTTGCCCTTCTCAGGCATCACAACAGCCTCTCACATCACTCACACAGGTCTTCGTAGATGAGACCTGAGAAGGAAGGAAATCAGTGTGTGGGTGACAGAAGATAGACTTTGGCACAGAGAACTCTTGTGAAAGTGTGTCACCTGTGGAAGGGCCAAGAGACAAGAGCAAAGTCATTCCCGGTGACCAACACAGGATGAGATAGATAGATAGAAAGTGCAGTGAGGCAGAGTGGCTTACCTCCCCACTTGAGAGCGAGGGACCACGACAGATAGATAGATAAGATTCTCAGTGCTGCACAGTTCTGTGTGGCCCTGGCCGTTGGCTGTGCAGACTTGCCTGCACACTGTTGCTGTGCACTCCTATCTCACCCATGGCTAGTGGGCTGCCTGGTGCTGTCTCATCCACCGCTGTGTTCTGCACAGTATCCTGGACACTGCCATGCCTCCACAGGCGCTACTGGACACCACGCACTGCCTGCTCAGCGCCTGTGCTCTCTGCTGTCCCCTCTGCTGCATGAACTCCATGGTAAGCTCTGTGCCCCAGAATTCAGGATTTGGCTCTGTACTTGGCTCTGACTGGCTCCCACTCCTGCACAGAGGGTGAGCCTGCCTGCTGGGGGCTGCAGCTACAGCACATGTTTGTTGGCAGCTCTCTCTCCATGGGGCAGTTGCACACTCAGCAGTGTGTAACAAACGTCCATGTGGTTGAAGACGTGTCATCACCTGCACGGCCCGGGGAAAGCAGCAAGTAGAAAGGTAGCTCTCACTCCGTGAATGGGGCTTCTGCTGCTGGGCTGCCTGGGCCTGGCTCTGGGAGGTCCCATCAGCATTGGGCTCTGCACATGTGCCATTGGTATGGAAGGCAATGGCACAGGGGGACCAGAGGAGAAAAGGACTCTTGGATAAAAGCATCCCCTGGTGCCCTGAATGTCTTCTCCATCTCCAAGATAGCCTTCCCTTCTGGGCAGCTCTTCTAGTAGAGCCTGTCTCTCAGGGGATGGGCCTGTCCTCTGGTCATTCAGAGGTGCGGGAAGGGGCCATTGCAACCATCTAGGGAGTACAGAGCAGAGCCTTATGCAACAAGTGCCATTGTGCTTTGCATGGCTATGCCATTCACCTGCTGGGAAGGCTCATTAATTCCCTTCACCGAGGAGCCAAGAACCCTCCAAGAAGCTTCTTGTGTAATGAATGGGAAACAGGCTTTGAACAGCAAATGAGAGCTCAAGCTGCTGGTGTAGAGGGGACAGAGCCCTCCCTGCACCAGCACAGCGCAACTCACCATAATGTCCCTGGGCAGCTTTGCAATGCAGCCCTGGGATGAGTTCTCCTTCCTCCCACCAAGTCTCTCAGATGCTGGCTGACACCCAACATGCTCTCTGGCAAATATAATAATGCTGGTGATGGTGGTGGTTTCTCCAGATATTTTGGGATGTTTTTATTTTAACTAAAGATGGACTGAAAGCAAAACACTGGATTCAAACCCCACCCCCCATCTTCTCCCCCATTCTCAGGGGAGGGAATGTTGGTCACCAGAGCCAAATATTGCAGCTGGGTCCAACCCAGCTCTGGAATGGACCAAACCTCAGCCCCCCTCCCACCAGACTTTGGGATTGGGTCATTCAGATCAGGACTCCAGCTCTGTGGTGGAGGCAACTATCTCTAGTGCCAGGCTGAGAGCACGATCAGCAATGTGGGTGGCTGGGAGAGTTTCATCAAGGTGTACAATGTCCGTGTGTCCTTGGGATGGACGTAGGGACCTATGGCAGGTGACTGGACCAGTACCAGAGGAGGGGAAGGGTTAGGCAATGCTTCAAGAGCTGAGTCCATTTTTCAGTACCAAGTAGCTGGCATTCCCCAATACCCGGCAGGGCAGGTTCCGCCCTCTGCCGGTGGGACGCAGCGTTTGTTTAAAAGCAAGGTAAACACCGTCTTATTGAGTCTCGCTTAAATGCCTGCACGGAGATGTGCCAGCAAACCTTGCTCCCAGATTGGTGCCAGTGGCTGCCTTCATGGCCGCTGGAAGGGAGAAAGGGACATAGCCAGGTTCCTGCATGAACCATTTCCAAGCCGCCAAGAATCCAACTGAGCTGGTGAAAACCCTAGTGTGCCACTAGGGTGACCAGATGTCCCGATTTTGTAGGGACAGTCCCGATTTTGGGGTCTTTTTCTTATGTAGGCTCCTATTACCCCCAACCCCCATCCCAATTTTTCACACTTGTTGACTGGTCACCCTATGTGCCACAGTGAGAGACAGGATCACCATTCCCCTTGAGAACAGTCAGACAGCACCAGGATTGTGGGCCTGGGAAGGGCTTGCCGCCATCAGAGAAGCAGGGAGTTTTATATTCCTCCATGTGGTCAGCACAGTGCAGATGATTTGCTGTGGCGAGATAGCCTGGAGAGCCCGGCTAATGCGAGACACAGAGGGGCCCTCTGCAGTAGACAGTACTGGGGACGTGTCAGCCTGGTCCATTGATTGTCTATTTTACTGGCTGGCTTTGAACTAGCTTCTCCCAGGAGAATTATTCAATAAATCTGAATTAACCACAAGCAGCTGATTTTCTGAAGACTCAAAATGAAAAGCAATGAGCTTAACCAGCCCCCTGGGCCTTCAGCAGGCCTGGAAAACAGCCAGCCCATAGCCTGACTTAGACATATCTGGTTGTGGGTGGCCATTTGAGCTTCCCTGTGCAGAGCGACAGACCAGGCGCTGTAGCTGCTCTGCCATGGACAAATCGGCTGCAGAACACCCTCCCCGCTGTCCCTGCTGCCCATGGGCTGGTCAGATCGCTGCTGGCTCAGCACTGCCATAAAAAGCTGCACTGTCATTGGCCACCCCAGGCATGTGCTTGCTGCACTAGTGCCTGAAGCCGGCCCTGGGGACACCAGGGGCAGGGGTAAGAGTTGAGGTGTCAGGAAGGGGCACTGCTGAAAAGGGAATCTTTGTCCCACATTAGACTCTCAGAAGAGCCTTTGCCAAAGGGTCAAGCATGCTGGTGCCCTGTCGTCTTCCTTCCTCCCCGTCCCCTTATCCCATGGTGCCTGCATTCTGGGGTGAGAGTGAACAGGCCTGGACCAACGGCTGGTCTGAGGAGAACTGTGACCCTCCTCTCTCCCAGAATGTGTACACTCACCGACACACACCAACCCAATGGCCTTGTGAAACAAAAGCAACTTCTTGGGACTTGTTGCACTTCACATCACTGTCCAAGGAAGAGATTGTGTGATCTTGTTATTAGAGCAGGGCACTGGCCAGGGACGGCTCCAGGCACTAGCACAGCAAGCACGTGCCTGAGTGGCCAATGACAGGGGGCGGCCCCTCCCACAAATTCGACAGCACAACTGCGGCAGGTGAGCCGAAGCTGCGGGACCGCCAGCCCTGTCACAGGTGTGCCATCGAAGCCGCAGGTTGGGCTGGCCAACCTGTCAGCACCCAGAATGCCGCCCCCCTGCTCGGGGCGGCAGAAAAGGTAGAGCCAGCCCTGGTGCTGGACTTTGTCAGTGACTTGGACAAGTCACTTATGCCTGCCTATAGAATGAGAATCATAATGTGGTGACAGGGAGGGATGAAGATAATCAGGGAATGGCTGTCCATGGCTTTCAGATCACAGGCAAGGAGCAAAAGCTTATCAGGAGACACTTGAACAGCTTCCCCTGCATGTGTCTGTTAATTAGGGCCATTGCCTCTCTCCTGTCCAGACTCAAAGGCGGGGTGTAGGGATCAAGCTCACAAATCTTCTCCACTGTACCACAATTGACCCTGAGCTAAATCCCTCTGGCAGCACTTTAAACACTGCCTTTGGGATGTTGCTCTCAACTTGAACCCTGTTGCAGGCAGGGTGTCATGCCCCAGCGTGACATTGCGCCTGGGTTTGCAGAGGCTGTCTCTCTGGATGCTAGAAACATGGATTTCTTGGGTAGACGCTGACCTAACCACATCCCTTGGGGCTCTGGCTGGTGACTGCAATGGGTGGTTGGCACTGGGGCATCAGACTAAGTGCCAGCAGCATGGGGAGGTGTGTCTCACTCCCCATGCCCCCCAGCTGTGCTCTCCAGTGCCGCCAGTTCCTGTCAGCCCCTTCCCCTCGCCATTGTGTGTCACGCTGGAGGCCTTTCCAGCTGGCCACAGCATCAGGATCCAGACAATTGCCTTTCTCCATTACTTCCTCTAATCACTGCATGGGGAGGGAGGTGATGGAGTAGCCAGGGTTATCTGAGATGGGAGGCTCACCACTCCACTAGGTGATGCAGCAGGCTACCTGAATCCCATCGCCTGGACAATGACACAAATCTGGGTGCCGAATCCCTGCTCGCCTCCTTACTACTGGGAAGGCCACCTTTGCCATGGAAACCACCAGAGGATCAACAGGGCCTGACTGTAGCAGGAAGCCCTTTGATATGGGGGTGCTGCGCATTACAGTGCTTCTGGCACTACTGCAGGCAATGCTGATGGGGCATCTGCCCCCCCCAAACAGTCCCTCAGCCCCCTCACTGCACTGAGCCTCCCACCAGTGCTCAATGAAATGAACTGGGTGGCTGTGACGGAGCCGTCCTCAAGGACTGTGCAGCCATCAGCTTGCCTCCAGCTCTCGCCACAACGTACCTGTCACAGCACCCAGGCTGCAGCCAGGGGTTTCTGTGTCCTGTGCCATGTTAGTAGAGCTGGGAGTGCCATGTGGGCACATACCAGCTACTCAGAGTCCTTACCTCATTTGTAAGCAAGGCTGTGTTTTCACTGCACCTGTTTCTGGGGGCGGCGGGGGGACACACCAGTATGCCTGCTCCAGCTTTGTGTGTGCCCACATGTGGCAGCCCCTTCTTCATGCAGGGGGGGCCTGTGCACTCACACCACTGGCAGGCCATATGTGCATGCCCTGCTGGCCCCCACCACGGCACTCCCACTTGGTGTGCACTATTTGGCCCAAATGGCATCATGTGAGCCAGTGCAGCCAGCTGGGGGATGCAGAGGAGGGCTGAAGGGATGTAGCAAGGGGCTTCCCACAGTGGCAGGGAGCATAAGGGTCCTTAGACAAATGTGTGCCATTTGGTCTGAGGTCCTGGAGGCAGGTTTGGGTGATTTGTAGGCTGGGTTCCCATCTCATTAGCCTGAAGGGTGACAGCTTGTGTCCCTGCTCAGGCACCTGCTATTGCTGGCATTGTATTATCTTGGACAAGTCCTTTCCCCTCCTAGTGCCTCAGCTTCCCCATGTGTAATGTGGGAGTGACAAAGCTGGTGCCTATTTGCAAGGATGGGAATTGGCAGAGAATTGCTTTGTGGTGTTATTGGTACTCTTCAGCCTTAGCAGAAATCTTCACTGTATCATTCCTTCCTCCGTCAAACATGGACACTGCAGTCCCCCTCAAGTGCTCCTGGGCTAAGACAGAGCTGCTGAATTGCAGGGTTAGCAATGCGCCCCACCTGTGGAATGTGGAGATTTTCCGCACCGGCTTGGACTGGAGCAGAACAGACAAGCTGGGCCTGGATTCATGCTTGGCTAATTCCTGTTCATTTTCAAACAGACTTGAATCAAAATCCTGGACACAACGTCCCCTGGCTTTAACAGGCTGCTCAATATTCTGCAATGGGCCATGCCCACCACCAGATCTGAGCATCCACAAATCGGGGGAATGTCAAACCTTGATGGCTTTGGTCCCCCGGTGGCGCAGAATATCCCAGCTGTTGGGGTGTCTGGGCCCATATGCAGAGCAAGGCTTCCACAGCTGGCAGGTACATTCTCAGCTCTCAGGGATGCAGCCACTTCACCGAAAGGCAACTACCCACTGTAGCCAGGCAGGGGGAGGGGCTGGAATCCCTTTGGGCGCATGTTTACAGTGGGTGCAGCTGGAGTCACCTGAATCACCTGGCAACCTACAGGGTCCCTGCCCCTCACCCTGAGCAGGGACCCTGTAGGTTACCCCTCATCTCTGGGGGCTCTCGGTGGTTTGACGCTGTAACCTTGTGATATTATAGCTGCCCCAGGAAAAGCTGAGCTGAACTGAGGGATCCAGCATTTATGGGGTCCCACAAGATGCCTTCTGGCCCTGCTACTTAGTGAGACAAGCCTGACGGGGCATGGGGGTCTATGGGGCTCTGCAGTGAGCCCTCCACCTGGCAGTGAGGAGCCAATGCACTATTTATATACACATGCAGCATGAACCCAGTTAAGGAACGGGAGCAACGCTCATCCACTGCCCAGCCCTCAATAGCCCAGCATAGCTCTGTATGTACTATGTAGCTATGTACAGAGCCCTCCCTCCAGTCAACATACAACACGGATTCAGTTGCCCAGCAACTGACTAGTCGTACACACAAAGTATCTGTAATAAGATAAGTATGCAGGCAGCCAGTAGAGCTAGAAGTGGGGGAAACTATACTTGGGCAGCTGGTAGAGCTGGAAGGGGAAGTGATGGGTTTCCCCCAGGTGCCACCTGGAATTGGGGTACCACTGAGCTCCCCTGAGCCACCAGCCTGGGCTCTCTTACCCTGTACTGCTGTGACAAGCTGCTAAGCCCTCCAGGCTTCAGCCTGCACTTTTGTCGGCATACATATAGGTAGGGACACACACAGCTGCAGTTACATGCAGGCAGGCTCTCTGACCAACCCCTACTTGGGAAGGCTTTAGCTAGGGCACCTCACGCTCCTCAGGCACCCGCCCCACCCCCCTGGAGTGTAAATCCAAAATTATGCTAGCTTGCACTGCACAGGGAACTGTATAGCGTAAGCTCATAAAATTCTCCCTCTCCCTCAATGTGGAAAGAATATATAACAGTTTTCTGCCCCAAGTTATGACTCCCACACAGTGGTTTAGACAAAGCAAAAATAAGTTTATTAACTACAAAGAATAGATTTTAAGTGATTATAAGGGATAGCAAACGGATCAAAGCAGATTACCTAGCAAATAAACAAAAATACAAACTAAGCTTAATACACTAAAGAGATTGGATATGACTAGCTAATTCTCACCCTAAGTGATGATACAAGCAGGCTTCAGATTCTTAAGGGGCAAGCTGCACTTGCTTTACAGCTTGGAATCCCCTCGTGTTCATTCACAGGACAAAAATCTCTTTAGCTGGCAGCTACAGCACAGCAAAAGAGCCACACTGGTAGCAGGCTGAGGCAGCTGCTGTTGCTGCTACAACTCGGGAGCGGGAGGAGGCACACACATGCTTGGCAGCTCTCCCTTCCCCTGGCACAAGATGTCAAGGTGGCTTCTGGCAAGAGACATCTGGAGTGGACCTCATTCACCTGGAGCAGCTGCTGGGGTTTCGGTGAGTGTTTGACCCTGTGATCCACCCCTCCTCCCCACAGCCACCACTCCTTCAAACACTGGGCAAGGGGCAGCCCCATATTCCATCCTCAGTGAGGCTATGGTGAGGGGCAGCAGGAGAGGAAGTAAGCCACATGTGATGGCAGTCCCCTCCCCCACCAGCACCCACAATCCCCTTCCAGAGCCCACACCCTCTCTACGGCCCCCAAACTCTGTCCCAGAGCCTGCACCCCTCACCCGCTCCTACACTCCCAGCCCCTGTCCAGTGCCTGCACCCAGCCCTCTGTACTCCCTCCCAGAGCCTACACCCAAACTCCCTCCCAGAGCCTGCACCCTTCCACCCATCCTGTATGCCCACCCCCAGCCCCAGCCTGCACCCAGCACCCAGACTCCATCCCAGAGCCTGTACCTCCACCCCCTTCCCACACACCCCGCCCTGCATCCAAACTCTGTCCCAGAGCCTGTACCCAAACTCAGTCCCAGAGCCTGCACCCCCACCTCTTCCCACACACCCTCTCCTACCCCCATACTCCCTCTCAGAGCCTGCACTGAATCCTCCACACTCCATCCCAGAGCCTGCACCCAAACACTGTCCCAGAGCCTGCACCCTCACCCCCTTCTGCACCTCTACGCAATGCCCCAGGCCAGAGCCTGCACCCAGCACTCAAACTCCATCCCAGAGTGCCCCCCCACCCCCCCACCCTCTTCCCAGACACCTCCTCCTGCATCCAAATTCCCTCCCAGAGCCTGTACCTAAACTCCTTCCTACACCCTCATCCCTTACCCCAGCCCAGACCCTACAACCAAACTCCCTTCCAGAGCCTGCACCCCCTCCCTCCACAGCCCCTCTCATCCCCAAACTCCCTCCCAAAACCTGCACCCCTCCCCCCTTCCTGCACCCCCACCCTGTGCCCCAGCCCAGAGCCTGCACCCAGCACCCAAACTCCATCCCAGAGCCCAACCTCTCAACTGTCCTACACCCCAATCCCCTGCCCCAACCCAGGTCCTGCACCCCAGACCTCCCCCACCCAAACTGCCTTACAGAGCCTTAGGCAGGTGGGGGGCAGAGTTCGGGAGGGGGCGGGCTCTAAGCATTCTGGGCACCAAAATTTCTACAAACCTGCTGCCCCTGGCTGGTAGAGCTGGGAGGGGGGATATGGGCAGCTGGTAGAACTGGAAGTGGGGATGCAGGCAGCCAGTGGAGCAAAGAGCAGCCCTGTGGTTCTTGCAGCTGGGGGAATGGCAGCAATGGAGGTGCTTGGGGATGGAGTGCCTGCTATTTTCCCCTGTGTCACACACATAGGCAGCTGCCGGCCCCAGAGCTTCGCTCCCCCACGTATGGAGCTGCTGGCTGGGGCCGACTCTCACCTGTGACATGCTAGGGCACTGCACCCTGGCAGGAGCCAAGTGTCAGGGTGATTCTGGATGAGGGGCACATTCTATGGGCTTGGGCCTGTGAAAACAGAGGGTGGTAGGATCAACACGTCACAGTTTGTAGTTTTTCACTAAGAAACAGGCCCATTTTCAGGGGAAACACCAACATTTTGCTACACCGGTTTTGCGAGATTTCACCAGTTTAGAGAAATCAAACCAAAATGTGAACCCCCTCCCAACTGCACAGTGACTGGCTCACATAGCCCTGAGCTTTACAGTGCTTCACCACCCTTCTAGTGAAATTGTTTTTCCTAATATCCAACACAGACCTCCACTGCAGCGGCTTGAGACCATTACTCCTTGTTCTGTCATCTGGCACCACTGAGAACAGTCTAGATCCATCCTCTTTGGAACCCCCCTTCAGGTAGTTGAAAGCAGCTATTGAATCCCCGCTCATTCTTCTCTTTTATAGACTAAACAATCCCAGTTCCCTCAGCCTCTCCTGCCTCTTCACATGGAGTCATGTGCTCCAGCCCCCTAATCATTTTTGTTGCCCTCCACTGGACTCTCTGGCCTGACCTGGCCAGTGGCTAGAATGTTAGCTTGGGATTTAAAAGAATCAGCTTCCAGTCCCTGGTCTACCACAGGCTTCCTGTGTGGCAACGGCTAAGTCCCATATCCTCTCTAGGAATCTGCTCCCCATCTGTACATGGGGCGACAGCCCTGTCCTGTTGTAAGGACTAAGACATCAGGGATTGCAAGGTATCCTGATGCTGTGGTAAAGGGGGGCCTCTGGCAGGCAGCCTCCCCAACCCCCTGAGTCCCTGCTGACGGAGTCCAGCACACAAGGGGGTCTCCAAACCCAATACACCCACTCCCACATCTGAGAAAATCAAAGCCAAGGACCAAAGGTGATCAGTCTCTGAGGCAACTGTGGTCCCCTTTGGGGTTTGGCAGATCTGCAGACTCTAGTATCCATGGTTAGGGCCTCCCTCTAGGGCTCCTCCTTTTGGTAGCCCCTGCTTTATACCAGGTCCATACAGTCTCTGGGGTAGCAGGGTCTGCAACTGGTTGCTGCTCTGTCCCTGTGGCCAGCTGTCTCTAAGGCATGGCAGCCCTGCCTGTGGCTACCCTCTCCTGTGCCAGGCTTTCCCTTTCTAAGCTTCCTCCCTGAAGGCAGAGCAAGCCTTTCAGGTGTGCCTGGTTAGTGCTGGGTAGTCCATAAGAGCTTGCTCCAGTCTAGAATGAAGTGTTCCCCTCCCCAGGCCATAGGCATCCCTTCCATAGGATTTCAACTCCTTGTAGTCAAGTGCAAGAAAGTGATTGTGCAGGTGCCTGGCCCCTGTTTTTTGTTTGGGCTGCAGTTCACCCGTTAATCACTGTGTGTGATAGGGCTCTTTGCTGGTGGAGGGGTTAGCGTTCAGGTCGGCAGCAGACAAAGAGATACGAGGTTATCAGGTCCCAGACCACCTGGCAGAGGCAAGAAGCCTTCCCTTTGGCTCACCTAGACCTGCTGTCTCAGTCAGGCGCTGGCTGCAGGTTGCATATGCTCAACAAGCCCAGCTGCTATCCTGCTAAGTGATTCCGTCCAGTTGAGACCCTAGTCATCAGTTGGCAAACCCAAGAATTGCTCCTGGTTGCTGCTCCCCAGCAGGAAGCTGTTGGTGGCTTTTCAGCAGCTAGTCCATCATATACTGGAACTTTCAGAAAATCAATTCTTCACAAAGGGGCGTACTGATGCATTGCCATGGCCCGAGGACATTGTTAATAGAATTTCACAATCTTTTTGCACCCAGAGGATTTGCACCAGACACCCTGCCCCCACCCCCTGTACTGCTCAGATATTTAGCACTTGTGGGATTTCAAATGGTCATGCGTTAAAACCCCCAGACCATCACACACAAACCAGATTAGTGCTTTGGCATGTGGTCATTAATTACACTGGTCTACAATTTTTTAGAAGTCGTCTGCTTCTGAGATAAAATGTGATATTTATTATGTATTTTGATGTGCTGAATTCAAATATGACAATTAAAACAACTGATTGGCTACTGTTTCTAAGATATTTAAGTTTTTACATTTTATGTCTATGTATATTGTGTAGATAGTAGAGTTTTAATCATAAATTGTAAACCTAGGTCTTGTCATGTGTTTATGGTTGCTTTACATGATAATATTTCACCTGTCCTGTTCATGTAACACTTTAAAAATCAGCAAAAGGATTATATAAATAAAATGTATTATGAAACAAAAGGCAAAAAGCTATTATGTGCATAGTTTAGTCCTATTCAGTGTCTACTCGGCGCTTCTTGGCTTGTCTCTTGTATTCATTAAATAGAGCATCTCTTGTCACTGTCCAGCAATAGTCTACAAGCATTGATGGGCTCCATTTGCCCTGATAGCATTTCTCCATTGTTGCAATGTCCTGGTGAAATCGCTCACTGTGCTCTGCAGTTCGGTGGAAAAAAATCTAGATGAGAGTGCAAAAAATGTATCTTTAGTGACATGTTGCAACCAAAGCTTTTGTATGCCTTGAGGAGGTTTTCCACCAACAACCTGTAGTTGTCTGCCTTGTTGTTTCCGAGAAAATGTATTGCCACTGACTGGAAGGCTTTCCATGCCGTCTTTTCCTTGCCACGCAGTACATGGTCAAATGCATCATCTCGAAGAAGTTCACGAATCTGAGGACCAACAAAGACACCTTCCTTTATCTTAGCTTCACTTAACCTTGGAAATTTTCCATGGAGGTACTTGAAAGCTGTTTGTGTTTTGTCAATGGCCTTGACAAAGTTCTTCATCAGACCCAGCTTGATGTGTAAGGGTGGTAACAAAATCTTCCTTGATTCAACAAGTGGTGGATGCTGAACACTTTTCCTCTCAAGCTCCAATGACTGTCGGAGTGGCCAATCTTTCTTGATGTAGTGGGAATCTCTTGCACGACTATCCCATTTGCAGAGAAAACAGCAGTACTTTGTGTATCCAGTCTGCAGACCAAGCAAGAGAGCAACAACCTTCAAATCACCACAAAGCTGCCACTGATGTTGGTCATAGTTTATGCCCCTCAAAAGTTGTTTCATGTTGTCATAGGTTTCCTTCATATGGACTGCATGACCAACTGGAATTGATGGCAAAACATTGCCATTATGCAGCAAAACAGCTTTAAGACTCATCTTCGATGAATCAATGAAGAGTCTCCACTCATCTGGATCGTGAACGATGTTGAGGGCTGCCATCACACCATCGATGTTGTTGCAGGCTACAAGATCATCTTCCATGAAGAAGAATGGGACAAGATCCTTTTGACGGTCACGGAACATGGAAACCCTAACATCACCTGCCAGGAGATTCCACTGCTGTAGTCTGGAGCCCAACAGCTCTGCCTTACTCTTGGGTAGTTCCAAATCCCTGACAAGGTCATTCAGTTAAGCTTGTGTTATGAGGTGTGGTTCAGAGGAGGAGGATGGGAGAAAATGTGGGTCCTGTGACATTGATGGTTCAGGACCAGAAGTTTCATCCTCTTCCTCTTCCTCTTCCTCGTCTGACTCAAGTGAGAATGATTCTGGTGCATCAGGAACCGGCAGTCCTTCTCCGTGGGGTATTGGGCGTATAACTGATGGAATGTTTGGATAATGCACAGTCCACTTTTTCTTCTTTGACACACCTTTCCCAACTGGAGGCACCATGCAGAAGTAACAATTGCTGGTATGATCTATTGGCTCTCTCCAAATCATTGGCACTGCAAAAGGCATAGATTTCCTTTTCCTGTTCAACCACTGGCAAAGATTTGTTGCACAAGTGTTGCAGCATATGTGTGGGGCCCACCTCTTGTCCTGATCTCCAATTTTGCAGCCAAAATAAAGGTGATAGGCTTTCTTAACCATAGTGGTTATACTGCGCTTTTGTGATGCAAAAGTCACTTCACCACAAACATAGCAGAAGTTATCTGCACTGTTCACACAAGTACGAGGCATCTCTGCTCACTTTGGCTAAACAGAAATGTGTCCCTTTGCAAAATCAAACACTGACAAATAAGAGAGCACAACACTGTATGATTTCTAGAGCTGATATAGGGCAATTTGTTCAGCAGAGTGATGTAAGCTTCGTTATGATTGCATCATCCATGACTTCTAGGAATAACATGATGCAATTCATATCATGTATGACGCAATACCAGCTTCAAATTGCATCATTCATTGTTTTGCCTAAAAAGCAAGTACTGTCCAAACCCAGTCATAGATTTATTCATAGATCCAGTCAAAGATGTATTTTAGTCATTTCTGGTTTAAATTGAGATCCCTTCCCTTTATAACTCACTTATCCTCCGCCATTCCCATGTCAAGGGTCGTATATGCTGACCCAATAGCATATCTTGAAAACTAGAGCCAATCAACAATTTTAAGCATCATTTTCATTCTCAGTGACCCAGAATTAGTAAAGTTTGACTACATTTATTTCAGAAGTATTTTGGCTGTAGAGCAGTGTTATCCTTGATCTGTTTTGTTCCTAGTGAAGACATTCCCCCAGTGGTTTCCCTGGGATCCTTCAGGGAGGAGTGAGGCGGGATTGGATTAGCAAAGATTATTCCTGGTCTGAACAGAGTGCCATCAGCCATGGTGAGCACTGTGGAGAGACATTGCTGCTTCAGCTCACAATTGCCACATTCCATATTTACATTTTTAAGCACATTTCATACCAGGCAGAGAGCCCTGGAAAATGAAAATCCAGTGCTCTTCCCCAGAGCAGGCACAGCACAGGCAGGGGCTGGGCAGACCAAAGAGGGTCTGGTTGGGAGGGGGCTGTACCAACAGGGATACCTGCCCCTTTGGGAAATAGACTGAGATTGCCAGCTCATTTCCCTGGACAGCTAAAGTGTAACAATTTTCCATCACAGCTGATCACTGAGGTAGGCTGGATTTGACTAGGGAAAAACTCCATATCCCATTCCTAGTCTCCAGCATAAATCCTATTTATCATCCTCTAATGCAATGGTTCTCAACCAGGGGTACAGGGTTTCCCTGGGGGGCTGTGAGCAGGTTTAAGGGGATCCACCAAGCAGGACCAAGGTTAGACTCCCTGGGGCTCAGGACAGAAAACCGAACCCCCTCTGTCTTGGGCTGAATCTTGGGGACCTGAACCCTGCCACCTGGGACTGAAGAAGAAGCCTGAGCAATGTAGCTTCCTCAGACAACTTCCCTTCTTGCTACCCTCTAATGCCTGTCCTGGCTTTTATATGCATAAAACCAATCGTTGTGGCACAGGTGGGCCATGGAGTTTTTATAGCATGTTGGGGGAAGGGGGGCTCCGAAAGAAAAAGGTTGAGGTCTGAGGATGCCTGCTCTAATGCACACATGGTCCTGGGCAGACGATTGAATGAGCCTGATTTCCAGGTCAAATTTGCACACCTATCATGCACACATGCTACCTCAAGTGCACACAAACATTTGGGATTGCTCCATGCACAGGTCTAGAAAGGAATATGTCCAGGCAGACATGACTGCTCGTGTGTGCATGCTGAAGTGTACATGCAAAGCAGGTGCACGTCTGAAAACACAGCAAAGGTATGCACAGTTTGAGTCTGAAAATCCCCCTCAACAGGTTGTTCCTCTCGCTGGGTTTCCGTCTCTCTGTGATGAAAGTGGCCATCTTCTGAAGCACAGGGCACTGGCCATGGCCAGAGGCAGGGCACCAGGCTAGACAGGCCATTGCTTTGCTCCGTATGGCAATCTCTATGCTCTCTTTTGTTTGTGGAGATTCACCCTGCTCTCCTGTCTTAGCTCCTATCTAAAGCCTGACTGCTCTACCATCCCCCAGCTATGGGTTTGCAGCCAGGTGAGGGACTCAGGAACTGAACGCCAGCAATGAAGTTCTAGTTTCCACATAAAGACCTGCAGAGAAAAACCCAGGGAGCTGTTGCATTTGGGAAGGGCGCGAGGATCTAGCTGGTAAGTTGCGGTACCCTGGAGAGCTGCTCTCTTCAGCAGCTAGCATCACAGCTCTCTGCAGAGATGTTCAGCTAGTCTCATGTCTAGAATGGCTCCACTGCAGCCATAGCAACCAGGCTGTTCTTGTGCTTCCCATTTCTATACAGATGAGCACGTTCGCTTCTGTCATATTTACTGCCATGCAAGAGGCTCCTGGGAAAAGACACTCCCCTGCTCCCTGCAGGTTGGTTGCCAGTCAGTTCCCGGTTCGGACCAGGAGGCTTTAGAAAGGAAAGGCAAAGATACTGGCAGCTCTGCACAAACAGCCTGCTGGGATGGGGAGGAGGCCTCAAAGCACCACAGCACCCAGTGGCTCTCGAGCTCCTGGGAGGCCAGACCTGTCCTTGGGATATAAATCTTCTGGGAAGGGGAAGTAGGTGAACTACAAACACTCTCCCTGTGCTGGCTGTGGAATTGCTCTTCTGGCCAGAACGTAAAAGCCAGACTAGGAGTCGGCAGTTGGGGCAGGGGAGTAGGGGCCATGATGGAGATAAAATGAGGCTGTGTTGAGTGGTTTGAGCACAGGACAGGCAGCCAAGGGAATGCAGAGGATGTGCTCTGACATTTCAACCCTCTGTTTCTTCTGCCCCAGCTGGGAATGGTGATGATAACACAGGAAAAATCCCATCATCTGAAAGTCTCTGGTTGATGAATTTCAGCTCCCATCCAAATGCTGGATGTTGGGGAAAGAAATGAACTTGCACATCCTGTCTATGGGCAGGTCAGTTCATTATCGTCAGGGAAGCTCTGTGAAGGTCAGTCATGCTCGACAAATGCTGAGTGCGATTGTGTGAGTGTTCTTGGATGCTGAGGGACAATGGCAGTGATATCAGAACTTGTTCCTTGAGCATTTGAAATATACTGTCACATAAAGACACTAGAGAGAGGAAGCCAGCACCCCGTGACTGTTCAGACGACATTCATCACTGGGTTTAAGGGTAGGCACCTAGGGCTGAGGGATAGCTCAGTGGTTTGAGCGTTGGCCTGATAAACCCAGGGTTATGAGCTCAATCCCTGAGGGGGCTGTTTAGGGATCTGGGGCAAAAAAAAAAAATCTATGAGGGGACAGTACTTAGTCCTGCTAATGTAGGCAGGGGACTAGACTCAATGACCTTTCAAGGTCTTTCCAGCTCTATGAGATAGGTGTATCTCCATATACATTAGGAGAGTTGAGTATAGGAGGTGTGGGTAAGGGTTGTAAGGGAGAACTGGCTGGAGTTGCTTGGGTGAAAACTTGAGGAGACCCAGCAGGGACAGCTGAGCTTAGAAGAGAGCTGGGGCAGGTATGGTGATCACTAACCAAAACTGGGGGCCCTGAGGAGCAGATGTGCCTAGGAAAAGCAGAAGGTCTAACTTGATCAGGGGAAGCTGTGCTAGAAACAAGTGGGTTGTGGTGAGAAGGTGGCTCCCCTCAGCAGGGGTAAGGCAGCCTGGGGAGTGGATCATTGCAGGATGGGGAGTGCTTGGGATGAAGGGCAGAGGGAGGGCTAGTCAATGGGGCCCTGGACCAGGGACCAAAGAAACTGCAAATAGTGTTGCTGTTGACTCTTGGGTGGGTGACTTGCTGGTGATATCCTGTAGAGGGGACTGGAAAACTGCTGTGCTTTTAGATGTTACTGTGAGAACCAGAGAATAGTTTTTCTAGAAGCCTTTGGGGAACTACCACACTGGTGTACATGAATAAATTATGCCCAGAGGCAGGTTTTGTATTGATCCCGAGAGACCATGCTCCTTTCACATGTGGGAAAAATGGGAACCGAGGCTGTGTGCACCTGTTGTGCAGTGGCCTGACATTGGAGGGTGCTGAAGGCAAGGTTGCCCTGGAACATACCTTGACATAAAGATACATAAGAAAGAAGCCATGGCAGCACAGATTGCTGAGACAAAAGGTTGTGTCATCTAGCAGTAGCATTCTGTGGCCTTGGAAATAATGCCTTAACAAGTGTCTAACTGAGTAAACCCAATATTCCTGATCTGAAATTGTCTTACCTGGTTCCTAACCTGTTTTACACCACCAAGGCCACTGGGCTATTCTTCTATGGATAGCAGGTTACCACGGCTACAATCCACTCCTCTTCTCCTCTTGGCAATATCTATGCATCGCAACAAGGATGCGCACTCCCTCATGTGTAGGGACGAACTGCAGCAAACCTCTGAGCCAATCTAGTGCCTCCCAATCACAGACATCCAATCTGGACACCACCAGTCTGATTAGTTAGCTCCTCCGACTGCCAGGACAGGCTTTCCATGCATCACAGTTTGTGATATCTTTGCAAAGCTCATTTGAAATATCCCAAGCGAAGGGACTTCGGTCCTGTCCACAGCCTGCTAGATCTGTGCTGGCATGCTGAGTATACCTTGTGGATGGCCCCTTCCATTTGACAGTGTTCAGATAGAAGTCAACACAAATTCCTTTTTCAAGTGAGATTTCATGGAACAGGGGAGCAAGTCCAAGTGTACAGTATCCATTTTGCATCCCTTCATTTTAAAATTCTATTGAAAAGAGCATTGATGTGTCTGGCTGCAAGATCTAGTCTTTGCAAGGCCAGCAGCACTTATTGCTTGATGTTCAGTTACTCTTTCGGCATTTAGGGCCGATCCTGGAATCTTTACTCATGGCCTACTTTGTTACTAGGACCACCGATCGGTGTGAGTATGGGGGATCAGACCCTGGTCCTTATGATGTGCTCCATTATGTTACTTGGGTGAGCAAATGAAGGCACAATGGCTACTAGGACCACTCTTCTTTCCTGGTTTGAAAACTGGCACTGATTTGCTTTTCCCCAGCCCTTTGATCCCTCCCAGCTGTTTTCTGCATATATGTAGAAATCCAGAAATTCCTTGTCTCTGCTCTCTCCTTGGGTGGCAGTACATCTCAGGGGCTGCTTGGGTCACTTTCCCATTGACAGCAGAGTCAGTGACATGGAGTTAGGTATTTGCTTGGTGTCACAAAAATGTTTCCGTGTTGTGTGTCCTCACACCTGCTGGTAACAAATAGCCACTTGGGCAACCCCCCCTTGCAGAGTCCCAGTACTGCTGCTTAGCGTCTGGCACCTCTGTCCCTCTCCAGAACCTCAGCCCTGTCTTGTTTCTTCATCAACTTGACACCCCCTTTCCTCCCTCAGCCCCTGCATTCACTTGGGAAATGCCCAGTCCAAGGCTGCTCATGCAACTGCCTAGCTTGGAAAGGCAGCCTGGGTATCTCACTCCTTTTGTGCAGCTGCTCTGATACACAAAGCAACCTCAGAGCTTTGCCTGCTAAAGAAAGAGGAGCATTTTAACTCACTCAGCCCCCTTTCCTGGCTGCGGCTACTCACTGGGGTCAGTAAGTGTACCTGTGTGGCATTTCTTTCACCCTGAGTGTTGGCCATCACCGACTTTGTGTTGCCAACTCTCAGAAGTCTCATGGTGTCTGGTGTTTTACTTGAGGCCCCTGCTCCTGGAGTCCTGAGATTACATGAGTCTCTCAGCTTCCGTTTTGAACAAACAGTACATTTCTAGCCTTTATGGTTGTGGGGCAAACCTTGAAAACATGACTCAAGGACAGAACAAATGGCTCAGAAAACAAGGAAAACAAAATGAATGCCATATTTATTATTTTTAACAAACCTTCATCATTTTCAAGCCCAGATCATGATGGTCGGGGCCTGACCCCTGCTTGTCAGATGTTGGTGATTTACTGATGTACTAATGTGCAAGCTACAAGAGAAGTTTACCATAGCATCCCCGTGTCCACTGCATGGTTCTACCCAGAGCACATGCTCCCTTCTGTCTCATCTGGCTCCCCACACACCTCTCTTCAGCCTTCACCTCCAGGCCCCAGCACCTTATGTCATCTCCTCACCCCTGCCCAAAGCACCAGCTCTTACTCTTCTCTGAATCCCTCTGCCTCTGTTCTCCCCAGCCCACTGGTCCTAGTGCCTTTGTTCAGCCAGTAGTGTCACTGTGATGGTGCTGTTCCTGGTGAGACCCAACTGAGAGCGCCAAATCAGGACAAATTGCTTCAGCCAGGTCAGTTACAACCCAAAGCTGGGGTTTCGCCACTTCTAAGGCAAACTAAACCAGCCAAACAGAAAAGACTTTGGTTTCGCCCCACTGGCTAGCCACAAGTCACACAAGCAATTTCCTTAGACACTCCAGTTTCCCAGTATCACCACCACCAGCCACTCGTTCTGGGGATAAATGGTTATGAAAACCAATACCCCAATAAAAGAAAACGGTACTCCCAATTCCAAAGAATCACTCCCCAGACCCAGGTCGATATACAAATCAGATCTTACCCACAAATCATGCTGTTGCCAATCCTTTAGAATCTAAAATCTAAAGGTTTATTTATAAAAGGAAAAAGATAAAGGTGAGGGTTAGGAATGGTTAAAAGAAATCAATTACATGCAGTAATGCCGAAGTTCTTGGTTCAGGCTTGCATCAATGGCAGAATAAACTGCAGGTTCAAATCAAGTCTCTGGAGTACAAACATCCACAGCAGGGATGGGTCAATCAGTCCTTTGCTGAAAGCTTCTGTATGTAGCAAAAGTTCCTCCAGAGTAAGAATGACGACTGAAGACAAGATGGAGGAGCTGCAGCAGCTTTTTATAGTCTTTCCTAGGTGCAGGAATTCTCTTTGTCATTTGCTATGGAAACTTACAGCAAAATGGAGTTTTGAGTCACATGGGCAATCCCTGCCCCTTTGCTAAGATACAGGATGTGCCTGCCTTCCCTTAATGGGTCTATTGTGTAGCTCAGTGGTCTTCAAACTGGGGTGGGTGCACCCCCAAGGGTGCTCGAGCCCACCTCAGGGGGTGCGCGAGACTCCAGCTCCACTGTCGAGCCCACCAGGGAGACCGCCGAACTCCCGGGTGGGCTATTTTGGTCCCACTGAAATGCCGCCGCGGAAAGTGGAAGCTTCCGCTTTCTGCGGCAGCATTTCGGCGGACATACCCCCCGGGGGCCACCAGACTTTTCCCTCTGTGGAAAGGGGCTGCGGAGTGGGGGAAACTTTGAAGACCCCGGTGTAGCTGATGGTTCTTAATGGGCCATCAAGCAGGCCAGGCAGAGCTAACAGCAACTTGTCTGGGATGTCACCCAGAAGCAAAGCACAAATTTGAGATACAGACATTATATGGCCAAGATTCATAACTTTAACTACAAAAATGATACACACATACCAATAGCATAATCATAATCATCCAATCATAACCTGGTCTTAGACACCTCATATGACCCCCTTTATACAAGATTTGGTGCCCCTACAGGATCTTGGTTGCACCAATGATCTATATGAGCCCAGATTATTTCAGTAACGTGACAGTCACCTTGCCTGTTTCCCACAGCTGTGCTTTGGTCTCTCACGCCTCCTGCCCCACAGGCCCTTGCCCCATACTCCAGGTGTCACACAGCCCCTGACCACTTGTGGGTCTTCTCACCTGCCAGGCTTCCCCGACTGCCCCAGTCCAGGGACACCAGCCCCCCCATCCTCCTCCTACTGCAGAGGCTCCATCCTTCCCTGTATCACCTCCTCCCTGATCCCTGAGTCCTTTGCCCCCCCTCTCTCCAGCTCTCAGACCTAGGTCCCCTTCCCCCAACCCACTTGGCTCTCTTTCCTCTTCACCTCCCTCAGTTCTGGACATGAGGAGGATGTTCTGTCTTGGCTTCCTCTTCCCTTGGATCTCTTCCACTGGTGCTGCCAGGACAGGTGATGATGAGCCCCACAAGCGATGGGGGAGGGGATGGGGGGTGTTACACCTGGAACAGGTAAACCTGCCTAAGTCATTCCTACCAGTCCCCCATCATTATGGTTGCTGTTCTCTGAGCTCTAGCTGGGTTCTCAGTGGCTCTGGCATTGGGGGCGAGTCTTTGAATGATTTTTCCATTTTATACCACTTCAGATTCTCCATGGGTGCCTTTCCCAGAGCACTGATCAAGGACTGTGGGCACTAGGTAATTGATGCACCCCAGGGGTACTGGCAGTAGGACCTTACTCTTCCAAAACCACAGCTTCCCCTTGCACTAAAGGGGTGCTCCTATGGCTGGAAATGCTCGCAGGCCTCTCCCCAGAGGCTCGCCTGCACAAGGCCAGTGTATGACACTTGCTGCAGAGTGCACAGGCCTCTCTGCCTTGCCTATGGAAGAAGCAGACAGCAGAGTAAGCCAGCCTGCAATTGATCACACTTCTACAACAGAAGGGAAAATAGCATTTAGATTAATGAACAACCAGATCTGAAGCTCTGTCTATGAGCGAGGCATGCAGATTTAGCTTTCTGGAGACTCCAGATCAAAACCAGATGTGCCTTTTTCCTTAAATAATGAAGTTGGGTTGAAAGTATTCTACCCATGTCCAAAATCATGAGAGGTAAATTTACACAGGCATGGAAATGGAATAGGATGAAAGCAGCTGTTACTGTAACTCATTAAACATCTGCACGCAGAACATCTGAGGGTGGCAGGGCAGAATTTATTGCTTTCTTGGGAGTGGTTTTCACCAACACAGTCTGACCTGCAGCCATTCCTTCTCCAGTCACCCTATCGGCTCTCACTTGCTAGGCAAGTTTGGGCTGGGTGACAACATGGATGAGAGATACCTGTCACAAACCTATGATGGACCAAGAAGTGCTGCCTTGCAATTAGATTAAAGTTCCCATTTGCTCTACACAATGATAGAGGTGTTAGTTCCAGGGTCCTGGATAAACTGAACAGCAAGTCACCAGGCTCAGGTGGGATGTATCCAAACATCTTACGAATGAAGTGGCTGCGGTGCTCACAAAACTATCAGTCTTGCATGAAAATCTGCAATTGCCCCACTTCGATGGATAGATTACGGGGGGTAGCAAATGTCCTGTCTATTTTTAGAAAAGGCTCCATGGAGATCTGTAGAACCACAGACCTATGAGACTTATTCCTGTACCTGGTAAACTGGGTGACCAATTAAAAATAGAAACCTCTAGAATGCCATGACATGACAGAGTCTAAACAGTCTGGCTTCTGCAAAGGCAAGTCACAGCCTCACTAATGGATTCCTAGCTGTTAGGACTGGAAGGGACTACTATAATCCTGAAGCTTGATCTCCTGTGTCACACAGGTGAGAGAAGCTCACCCAGGGAATTCCTGCAGCAAGCCTATGACTTTTGTTGAGCTAAAGCAGTGTGACATACCACAGGTATAATCTAGACTAGTGAGGAGCTGGATGACACCTGCACTCTTGGCTTCCTCCTAGGGTGCTCTTTACATTGCTTTGTTGTTGTTGCCTCCACTCCTGGATTGCTCACAAACAGCCTCCAGTGTGTAAATCTCTCCCAGTCATGTCTGTACACTTGCAGCCTGCTGGTCACACCCAAGCTTTCACCAGCCTGGATTATACTACAGGGTGACCCCAGCACACTCCCAGTCCCAGACTTTCCCCAGAAATATATGTTTTGTACTGCCCTGCCCTCTCCTGACCATACAAGCTCATATAAAGTCTGCCATTTTATTAAGAGAAATGATATGCACAAATCTTTTGCCTCAAATGGAGTTTCCCAGACATTTCATTTCAAAAACTCTGGATTAGCTAAAACAATAAAACAAGTTTATTAATTATAAGGAGGTAGATTTGAAGTGAATACAAATAATGAGGCATACAAGTCAGAAGTGGTTAAAGAACACTAAAAATAAAATGCAACTAGTACCTAACTTAACAAACTATGTTCAGCTCAAAGCAAAGTTTTCTCACCACAAGCTCTCAACAGTCTGACTGGCCAAACTTCTTAGGACCATTTCTTCTGTGTGATGGCTGCTTCCTTTGTTTCTTCTGGTGCACTGAATCAATGGACAGAAAGAAAGAGAGAGAGAGAGAGAAGGAGGTCTGGTCCATTGGAGGGTCTTCCCCTTATTTTTATAGTCCTGTCCTTCCTTAAAGAAGCATTTCCAGCTTGGAGTCTGGTGCCAGGCAGACTGTGTGGACAAGAACCACACGCCACTTTTTTGCTAAGAGGTAGATTTTTTGCCTATGCTCCTTTTCCTACCAATGAATAGCCATTTAGCAGGTGATGGCCCATTGACTTTGTTTACACCTGGTTGTGGTGTCAGCGTACCCTTTGTCCTTGAGGAATTGGTTTGGCCATTCCCCGGACTTGGAACATGTGTTATTAACTCTACACAGTGGAATCTTATAACTCCACATAAAGTGTTGCCACACATATTTTACCAGGACAATAATAATCAGCACATTATGAGTTTTCTAATGATACCTCACAAGGCATACTTTGTACAAATACCCCAGGGTAACAATCTGTATTGGAGCTGAATCAGCCCATTCTGTTGCATTGCCAGGTCAGGTCCATGGCAGGTGAATGCACCATCCAATCCCCTGTCACCTGGGCTGAGAGTGGAGCCAGGAGTCCCAGTGTCACCTCTACTGACTGCCATCTATTGATTTATTTCTACTTCAGTAGTAACTAACAAGGCACCAATTTTAGCAGCAATAAAGTATCAGTTCAGCTGGAACTTCGCCAGTCATGCACTTACAGAGACTCATTTCTGCCCCTTATCGTTACAGGGAGCACACCTCCTGTCCTCTCCATTCTCTCTCTCCCATCCCACCCCCCACCCCCCGCAGCACTGTGTGCCTGCAAAGGTCACTACATGCTGGCTCTTTCAGACCAAGAGTGGGATTAAGGTCCAGAGCCCAGAAGTGCCCAGCCAGCCACCCCTTTTTTCATGTATGTTAATATTTCTGTACACTTCACTAAGTCCTCAAACCCCACCCAGCATTAGCCCTCACCTCCATTAGTTAGAGAGGTTAGGAAAGGGCACTTCAGGCAGCGCTGGGAACAGAATCCAAGTTCCTAATCTAACAATGGGAGGGAGGGTGAGATATTGGTTGTAGGTACCAGAATTTGTCCAGGTTTTTAAATTATTATTACTAAGTAGGTTTGTTTCTTTCAGCCAGGGAGAGAATAGCCTTCAAATGAGGTTTAATAGTTAAAAATCTGTTCTAATTTGCCAGTTATGGTATGACAGGCAACAAAGTCAAAGTGCGTCACATGGCAGCCATTTGTCACACATTTTGATTTCTGTTGTCACATCGCACCAGGCCTGAGTGTTGAAGTCTTGTGGAAGGGAGCCAGTAAGGGAAGGGAGCTCTCATTCAGAGAGGGCAGGAGAGAGCAGGGCAGAGGAAAACTAGTGAAGACCAATTGCCTTGGCTCCTGTCCCTCCACTTTGAGTTCTTGGGGGTAATGCCAATGCTTGTCCTCCAGGCTGTTGAGAAATCCTGTACCAGGTCAGCTTGCACTCAGCAGAGGGTAAATTAAGAACCCTCATGCCAAACAGTGATGCTTAAAAGTTGCTCCAGAGTCCAGCCTCATAGTCCCCTGGGATATTAGCTCCGTGAAACACTTTGAAGAGCAGGCCTCTCCACAGAGGATGATTGTGCTCAATAAGCAGGGCAGAGCACATATCCTTTCCCTGGCCCTGAGCTTGCTGCTTGCATAGAGGACCCAGGCCACAGATGCTAATCAGGGTCTGGGTATGAAGCTACCTGCTTTCCCAACAGGGATGTGACAGTGCCTGAGTGCAAGGGCTGATGTGCCAGTCCAGAAGAGCTGTGACATCCTTTGCCTTTACCTTTTAAAATCCACCCGTGATTGCAAGTTCTATGTTTGCTCATGGGGCCTTTCCTAATGAAGCAGCTGCTTCCCAGCTTGTCTGGGATGCTGAGCTTTCTCACTGCAGTGAAGAAGCCCTAGCAGAATGTCCTGAGGTGGCTCAGCCATTGTCATGCTCCCCTGCACCCACTCCAAATGGTGATAGCACAAGGCCCTCAGAATCATGCACAGCTAGGCGCTGCCTGGGTGGAGGCACAGACTGAGCAGCCACAGATAGCCCTCTGCATTCGCTCTGCTGTGGACACAATCCCCATGCTGGCAGGTGCTGAGGGTGGTGGCAGGGGATGGGAGGGGCTGTGTATCAGTCAGTGCATAGTGAGATGCTTCCACTGGCTGTATCAGAGGGAGAAGAGACTCCCTTGGTTACTGACTGGCCTTCGATATAGCTGAACAATCAGAACCAGGGAGAGGTACAAAAAGTGTCCACTCTCCTTGATAATGCATCATAGGGGTCATGTTTGCAGCATGGGTTAGATGCATTCAGTCCAAGGATGTCTCCATCTGTTTGCTAGAAAGTCCAAGTCTAATTGGAACATTGCTCTAAGGATATTAGTTTCTGTTTAGGGCTAGGGTTGCCAAGTGTCTGATTTTTGACCATTAAAATGCCGGTCAGTGGTGCTGCAGGGGCCCAGGGCCAAGGCAGGCTCCCCGCCTACCCTAGCTTCGTGCAGCTCCTGAAAGCAGATGCCATGTCCCTGCAGCCACTAGACATATAGGTGGACAGGGAGGCTCTGTGAGCTGCCCCAGCCCTGAGTGCCAGCACCGCAGCTCCCACTGGCCAGGAACCACAACCAGTGGGAGCTGCAGGGGCACAGCAGGCAGACACGAGGGCTGTGCTCAGAGCCTCCCTGGCCACCCATGCATCTAGGAGCTGCAGGGACCTAGGGGCTGCTCCCTGGGAGCTGTGGCAAGTGCTGCTGGGACCATGTCCCCCCTCCCAACACTCTGCCCCAGCCCGGAGTCCCCTCCCACACTCAAACTTCCTCACGGAGCCCACATTTCCCCAACACTGCAACACTTTGTCCCAGCCCTGTGTCCCCTCCTGCAACGCAAACCCCTCATCTCTGCCCCCACCCCAAAGCCCATACCCCTAACCGGAATCTTCACCCCTTCCCACACTCTGAACCCCTAGCCCAGAGCCCACTCCTGCACCTCAAACCACTCATCCCTGATACCACCCCAGAACCTGCACCCCAGCCAGAGTCCTCACCCCCACTCCCACACCCCAACCTCCTGCCCCAGCCCAGAGCCCTCTCCCACACCCTGAACCCTTCATTTCTGGCCCTGAAGGAGCCCGCATATAGGCACAGGTATAATAGGCAAGGGGAGGCATTGCATCCCCTAGCACAGCCACCCCTGCTGCCCAACAACTGGGCCATGGTGCTCCCGCTCCCACCTCTCCCTCCTCTGACCTTTCCCTGAGGCTCCCATGGCCTGCTACTGCTGCCTGGAGTCTTCCTCCTCTCTTCACCTCTCTTCCACCCCACCCTCTACCATCCCCCAGCTGCTGGCCGCATCTCTCCTCAGTGGGGCATGGGGTGTGTGCGTGAGAATGCGAGTGAGCGGGAAGTAAGTGGCAGATGGGGAAGTGGAAGGAGTGAGGAGGTGAATGGGGTGGATCCCTGAATAACTTTCTACAGTGAAAAACCTAGTAGCAGAGATCGCTGAAACTATTCAAGATCCATTAAAGTGGTAATGAAGCCATTTGCCAACACCCAGGAAGCTTTTGGCCACATACAGCTGGCTTTTATATTGTAGGAAAATGTGTTATAAGAGTTAAAAATAGTTTCCAAATGATGACCCTTCAGTTAGTCTCTGTACCCAGAAGAAGTAAGGAGCTGACAGAGCCAGTGAGTTTATTTGTTGGTCTAGTCATTTTATTCAAATCCAGTAAATGAGTTTGGCAGGGAATTCTGTGAAAGAAAGGTGATTAAACTACAGTACTCCTTAATACAGGCTGTAATGACAAACACTTTTGCAAAAGGAGAGCTTAGGCTTCAGGTTGACACAGGTAGCCTGGCTTTCCATCTTTCTCTATACAGCATACACCGAGCTCCCTGCCACACAAAGAAAAATCTATCTAGCAATTCAGCTACACCTGTTGCCTGTTCAGTTCCCTTGCGGAATATTATTAGTGCTTTAAGGTGAAAAGGGGAGAGGGTGTTATAGAAGGGTGGAGCAGCAGCAGGGTGAGTGACAGGGTTAATAAAAGAACTAGATAAATTCACGGATGTTAGGTTCATCAATGGCTGTTAGCAGGATGGGCAGGAATGGTATTCCTAGCCTCTGTTTGCCAGAAGCTGGGAATGGGCAATAGGGGATGGATCATTTGATAATTACCTGTTCTGTTCATTCCCTCTTGGAATTGGTCACTGTCGGAAGACAAAAAGACCGAGGAGTACTTGTGGCAACTTAGAAACTAACAAATTTATGTGGGCATAAGCTTTCATGGGCTAAAACCCACTTCATCAGATGTACAGAGTGGAACATACAGTAGGATTCCTGATGGGGCTTGTCACTTGCACATCTACCAATGTGATATAAGCCATCATGTGTCAGCAATACCCCTCTGCCATGTACATTGGCCAAACTGGACAGTCTCTAAGCAAAAGAAAAAATGGACACAAATCTGACATCAGCAATAACAACACTAAAAAACCAGTAGGAAAACACTTCAATCTCTGTGGTCACTCAGTAACAGACCTAAAAGTGGCAATTCTTCAACAAAAAATCTTCGAAACCAGACTCTAGAGAGAAACTGCTGAACTGGAATTAATTTGCAAACAGGATACCATTACATTATGCTTGAATAAAGACTGCGAGTGGCTGGGTCATTACACAAACTGAAATCTATTTCCCCATGCTAGTTTTCCCCTACTGTTACTCACACCTTCTTGTCAACTGTTTGAAATGGGCCATCCTCGCTACCACTACAAAGTTTAAAAAACTAGAAAGTTTTTTTTTTTCTCCTGCCAATAATAGCTCATCTTAATTGATTAGTCTCATAGAGTGGTATAGCAACCCCTATCTTTTTATGTTCTCTCTGTCTCTCTGTCTCTCTCTCTCTCATATATATCTTCCTACTGTATAGTCCACTCTGTACATCTGATGAAGTGGGTTTTAGCCCACAAAAGCTTATGCCCAAATAAATGTATTAGTCTCTAAGATCTACAAGTACGCCTCATTCTTTTTGTGGATACATACTAACATGGCTACCACTCTGAAACTTGTCGGAAAACAGGATACTGGATTAAATTGACCTTTGGTCTGACCCAGTATGGCCACTCTTATGTTCTTATGTGAGGAGGTGAGTGGCAAGCCAGCTGCACAGTAGGTGGCGGGGGCGGGGGTGTTTCATGGTGGGCGGGGAGAGGGCCTGGCGGCAGGGGGAAGAGCGATATTTGCTGTCAACCTCTCTTGTCCACTTCGTATTAGGTGAGTCAGGTTTTCCACTATTTTTCGCTGGTTGGTTGTTCCCAGCATTCAGGCTGCACCAAGGGTGCACTGCTGGGTGAACCCAGCTGTGCAATACCAGAACACCAAGTGGCATGTTATCTGCTGAATCTCTTCCCTAGTGTTAAGCTAATATCACTAAACCAAATACAAAGCAAGCTGCCTCTCTTCCACCCCTCTGCAGGATAGAGCAGTTATTACATAAATCTTCTGGCGCAAGAGGCCCCGCCCCCGATTCCCGTGTCATTTTCTTATACAAGACAAATGGAAGTGTCAAGGTTTGTAGTTATATTGTCTGCCAGTTCTCCTGTGTTCTCTCACTTTGTGCATCACTTGCCCATTTTTTCATAAAAGAACATGTATATGCAGGGCCTATTCTATACTAAACTGGAGATAGATTTGAAATCAGCTTTCTGTTTCCTGTCATTGTCGTGTCTTAGAGTTCAGCTTTTTGTGCTTGTTTTAGAACTAGGAGTTAGGTTATGTCTAATCTGCAAATACTGGGGAAAGGCTGGCAGAGGATTGTTCAATTTATTTTTAATCCCCATGTAACTCATCACAGCATGTTTTTTTGTCAAGAAGTTGGTAGAGTCTCACAAGAGCTATCTTCTCCTGTCGCTCAAAGCTATAGTTGAGTTTTGCATTTAGGTTAAAGTCTCAATTTCTCACCCTGGGAGTCATAGGAAGCAGGAAAGAGCTAAATTGTCTGGGTGCTTAATCCTGTTATAATAAATAATAATGTATCACAGATGGTTTGCGGAAAACAAAGAACCCACCCCACTCCACATATACCTGGTCCTAGCTCAGTTCTGAGGTGATGACCCTGGAAAGGCAGCCCATAAAATCAGTGCACTGGGTTCATCCTGCAAATTAAAAATAAATAAAATCATTAATGCTAGCAGTGTGCATTAGATGTTCTCTGAACCCAGCAGCATAAGCTGCTCAGCACACTCCTCTAGTGGTGATGTATTTGCACAAACAATCCATGCAACAGGCAGATCACACAGCCAATGACCTGTAAGCCCTGATGATAGATAGTTGGTATCTGACAGATCAAAACACTAGATTTGTCTCACCCCCTTGAGGATTCTGGGGAACTCTGTGAAATATCTAGATTAGGACATGTTCCAGATGTTGGAGTTTGGGCTAGGGTGACCAGACAGCAAGTGTGAAAAATCATGATAGGGGAGCGGGGGGTAATAGGAGCCTATATAAGAAAAAGACCCAAAAATCAGGACTGTCCCTATAAAATCGTGACATCTGGTCACCCTAGTTTGGGCAAGCCAGATAATTCAAAACCTCTGATTTTTGATGCCCAACTTGACATACCATGAGCCTGATTTTTCAGAAGTGCTGAGAACCTGCAGATTCCACTGATTTCAGCTGGAGTTGTGGGTACATAACACCTCTGAAAACCAGGCCTTGTATGCCCCAAATTGGGAACCCAAAAGCAGAGGCCACTTGCCTTGCCCAACGTCGCATAGGAAGTCCATAGCAGAGGCAGGAAACAAGCCGAGATACTCTTGAGTTGCTGTCCAGTGTCTGCACCACAGATGGTATGATTTACATAGTGCTTAGCACAGTGGTTCTCAAACTTGTGAGAGCCGTGACCCTTTTTTCAGAAGTGGCTTCTCGGCGCGACCCTCGTGTGTCCGCAGAAAAGCTGCGGAATTGATTACTTCGGCATTCCGCGGCTTTTCGGTGGACAGGCTATCGGCCAAATTCATTACTTTCACTTTCCCCAAACAGTCAGGAGAGTGGGTATGTCCGCCGAAAAGCCGCCGAATTCGAAAGTAATCAATTCGGTGGCTTCACGGCAGCCACAGGGGTTCACGACCCCTCGGGAGGTGCTCGGCAACCCCCTGAGGGGTTACGACCCCCACTTTGAGAACCGCTCGCCTAGCACTATGCCCTATTGTTATTATTTATATTCCATAGTACTTAGACGTAGAATGAACCAGCTAGAGACCCAACAACCAGAATCCCTCTGAATATGACACTGTGGTGGAGTTTCTCAAAGCACTTTGAGGGGTTTAAACATATATCTATCTTTGATTTTAACATGCCTGAATCCCCTAGGCTGCTTTGAAAACCTCAGCTAGTTTTTGCCCTTCATGCGCAGCCCTTGTCTGACCATCCTCTCACTTTTTCCTTTGGTAAAAAGGGTACTGCCTCATAGTGTGCACCAAGTGGAGTCTGCCACTGTGAGTCACCAGCTGCCCTCCAGCTGTGAACAGCCTATGCTGGGTAATAGAGTTATTCCTCACACCGACTCCATTTGTGTGCTTTTGGATCAAGGCTTGATTTCTACTCTCTCTATAATTTTACTGCCTACCAACCGCCCTCCCCTCTTTGTAGCTCTGCCATGATGAACAACTAGGAATCCAGTCACTTTTTACTGTCATTTATTTATATGCAAAATATTACTGTATTTTCAAAGTCGGGGCTTTTAGCCAAGAGCAGTAGCACACTTTCATTTTTTAAATCCAGCTATGTATTTCAGCCAACATCGTACTTCAGTGACGCACATTTCCATGTTGCTGTGCTACCTTAGAAGCCCTGCACCCATCGCTGTGGAGAAGGGTCCATCAGGGCTCTCCACAGGAACCCCAGTTTTCAGGGATTACACATCATCAGCAATAAATATCCTCCCCTGAGTGGATATTCACATTCAAGGTCACCTGCTGACCCAAGTGTTTGCTCACTAGTTTGAGAAACTGATTTTTTGAGTTGCAAGCAGACAAAGAATATTGAAGTATAGTTTTAAGCACCTGCGATCATGATAAATCCCAGGGCATGTGTAAAGGGACTGTTATCCCCTTACTAACACTCAGTGGGGTGTTTTGATTGTTAGCTCCTAGGACCTAAAGAGGGAGGGTCAATGGGAAATCAGGACCCTGAGACTGACAGTCCCCAGGGGCAAAGGGGAGAGGCCAGCACTCCAGGTGAGCCTGATTGCCAGGGCGGGCAGGAGGAGTCAGGAGGGCAGGGTAGGTCCCCTCCTCCGTGTGAACTGGGTTTGCCTGGGTGAGACAGAGTGGGGCCGAGCTAAGGAGAAAGCAGGGGCCAGAGCTGAGCTGGAGAACAGAGCTGTGCCAGATCCAGAGGGGCCAGGAAAGCAGCCCAGAGAGACAGGCCCTGTGCTGAGAGCAGAGCTGCAGCCCCATAGCCAGAGCTCGGCCCAGAGAGAGCAGAGCTGACCTGGGAGTAGCGCAGCAGGAACCAGAGAGTCCAGAAGAGCAGCCCACAAAGCAGGTCAGTGCTGGGGGCAGGGACACAGGAACTTCCTGCAGAGCAGAGCTGTCCTGGGAGCAGAGCTGTAGCAGCCAGAGTCAGAGGGGACAGGGCAGCAGCCCAGGAGGCTGGAGGCAGAGCAGCAGCAGCCATGCTGAGACAGAGCAGTGGAACTGGACCTGGAGCAGTCCAGGGCCTGAGAGTGTGTGGCCACCACCAGAGGAAGTGTCCAAGTCACAGCATCCCTGCAGCACAGCTGAGAAGGAGGCCTGAGCCCTACAAGGAACAGACTGCGAATTGCCCTGACGTTCCAGAGACATTGTGTGTGACGCTCCCTGCCACAGAGCAGGGTGATGTGGTTTCTCTAACTGTTCTATTTCTTCCTTATTCATTTTAAGATAAATTGTTGGTTAAATCATATGCATTTGTTTTTTTAAGTTGTATGCAGTGATCAGTGGGCCAGGGAAGTGCCCAGTGCAGAGAGAACACCCCGGAGTGGGGACACCCTAGCCCCTGACCTAGGTAACCACAGCACGGTTTGGGGTCGAGCCCCCCAGGAATCCTGGGCCCAGCCTTTTTGGGGTTACAAGGACTCTGCCGGACGCAAGAGTGCAAAGGGAGTCCTTAAGGGCAGGGAGGCCTCTGGGTAAAGGGAGTGGGAGCGAGGACTCAGATCCTTCTGCTAGCGCATTTCACCGAGATAGTGCGGAAGCTGGAAAAGTTCCCCACAATAGTGGGGCTGTTCCCCGGCTTACACATGCAAGAATTTATTGGGTTGTTAACCCTAAAGTCCTAGCCAAATTCCTATTCAGATAATTCCATTCTGATTGTCTGCATTCCCTCCTCATTTTAGTGGTGGAGAAATGATTATACATTTCACATATATAGAGAAATTACATGTGGGTATGTAGTTTGAAGTTGTTATACTTTGATTTCCTGTATCCTGAAACTCTTTATACACATCTAAGTGTAACTCTTCTGCCCATCAGAATTGGCAGCAAGAAGATCCAGGTTCAGTATCTAGGGGTTCCGTTTCAATTACACAATGCAAAACCGGCTCGAGCCCCCACCCAATGACCTGGGACAAGCATATACCACCCCTCTGGGTGCCTCTCAGAGGCAATACTTCCCCTCTCGCAAGCACGGAGTCTGAGTGTACCAAAAACCTTTTAATAACAGAGAGAAACAATGCAACATTATATTAGGGAAATACCACAAACAGGATTCATAAAACAAACCATGAACCAGAAGGGTCCCCGCACCCAAGCAAATGGGCTGTGTCCTTTTCCTTTGGTTCTTGAGTCCTGCAACCCCAGAGGTCACCAAAAGTCCCAAAAGTCCCTCAATCCAAAAGTCCAGCAACCCAAAAATCACCCAAAGTCCCAAAAGTCCAACAGCTCAAAAGTCTCTGTAGAGTTCAAAAGTTCATCTGCAGAGTTTTACCTCCCAACCTGGGTAGAAATTGGGGGAGAAGTTAAGGAGCACCTTACATGGTCCGAGGTTAACTGTCCCGCCTCTCCATGGGGTTCTGCTGCAGCCCTCACCGTGAGCCACTCCACCAGCCATCCCATGAACTGCTCTGCCAGATACTCTACTCCATCAGGTATCCCAGGAACTGCTAGGCTTTATTAGCTGTTCCTCTCTACCAGCTACTCAGCAATATAACTTCAGGCCCCCCCACTTAACACAGTGTTCAGTTATTTCAGTTTATAGTAGGAAAGCCTGAGTACAGGTGCATTACCAGGCCTAGAGCAAATTCAGTTCAGCAGCATGAAACTAGATTCCTAACAAAATCAAAAATTATCTCTAACACACCACAGAGGAGGGGAAGGGGGAGGACCATGACTAGACCTAGCCGAGGCCTGAATTCATACAGGTTTTGAACCCATGCCCCCTGCCTAGCAAGTTCTACATAGTTGAGGGCAAGTCATAACATGCTAGGTACAGTTCTACTGTCCTTGATTCACATAACCAGGATAACAACACTTTATTCATCCTGCCCCAATAACAAAGAGACTGGGGATCCCACAGCAGCAAAAGTGACTATTTGGGCAAACAGTCCCATCATGCTAGGCGGAGTGGGTGAGCCCAAGCAAATGAGATTAGCCCCAAAGTCCTTTTCCGTCACTCACCACCAGATGTCAGGGCAGAGCCTGATCTGACTCTGCTTACATAAGAATTCTGTCTCTGCACTGACAGCAGCCATTTTGTTCTCAGAATTTCTGTAGCCTCTTGGAGAGGAGACTTACACACTGTTCTCTCCTGCAGACTGGATTCTTCTTCATTCTTTTTGCTGTTTTCCTAAATCTAAAATAAAAGTAGTTTTTGACTGATTAACAATGATTGTTCTTTGTGTGTAGAAAACAACACCTGAAGACTCCATATGTATTTGGTCTAGGTGCTCTAGAAATGCCAGGGATTATTACTGGATTATTGAAACCTACATTTTAAATGTCAAAAATGAGCCAAAAAAATAAAAACCTTTTTAACAAAGAAATAAAAAAGAGTCCTATTATTGGGGATTAGAAAGAAGCCACAAGAGCACAGACTCATTCTGAGACTCAATGCCTCTTTCCCCTTGCTGATCATCATTAGGTCCCTCAGCACAGTCAGCGTGAACATGATGCACTCCAGGAGTCTCAGTCTGAGCTGGCTGTTCATGCAGTTCATAAAAATTCCATTGTGCATTACCTTCTGACCATCCTGACTCCTGTAGGCTGCTAAACATAACAGATAGGATACACATTTATATGTTCTGGCCATGGCTCATGCTGTTGGGCTTCGGTTATTGAACGACAGTGTGCAGTGAAAGTGTTGGCCCAGATTTAAGCCTTAACTGAAGTTTGTTTCAGTTATGCAAAATCCATAACTCATCTGGCTAGCTAGCCAGATATTTATATTGGGTTCTCATCACTGCAGTACTGAGAGCACATGTATATGGTGATTGGGGTATAGAGATTTTAGCATACCCCCATTACTGCTAGGTGGCAGATCCACCATTGTAGGCCATCTCACCTGAGTGCAGATAAAACTATGCCCTATGGATCCACAGGGCACATAGCCACCATCATGTACTCTGCAGCCACCACTTGTGTTTCAGAGAAATGGTTTACAAAAGTTTTAGAAAGTTTAAGAAAAATGCCTTGGGACCATTCCTCACATCACACTACCTGTAAACAGCCAGGGAGCCCTGCATAACTTCTGAAACAATCCTAAAAGAGCTTTTCTACACATCATATTTTTCAGTCTTGTTATCTCTGTCACGTCCAGTGCTGGAAGGGAGTGCTGAGAATTTGGGAAGTTTCCCATTCCAATGAGATAAAATTCCTGTTTCTAGCTCTATAGGTCCATGACAGATCAGGACACAGTTATACACAGAAGAGCAAATCCTACTCCAGGACTGAGTTTTGACTTGGGCAGGAGTGATTTGGAGGTAGGGAGTACTTTCTTAGATGGTTAGGTTTTTGTGTTTAGGCAGCTGTTGGAAGCTGCTTAGGGGGGCTCATTAGATTAAGTTCCAAGTGGACAGTTAGTGGGTAGATGGCAGAGGAAATGGTCAAAGGTGAAGGGTACAATTACTGATCACACTGCTCTGCAATTTAACACACAAATAGCATCTCTGTGTAGGTATTGTTTCCCTTTTTGAGAGTGACCTTTTGGCTGGAAAGAATACAATGGTATAAAATGACTAGCTACACCACCATCTAGTGACAGTTTAAGGTATTAGCGAGAGAAGATGGGTGAGGTAACACTTTGGAGGATAAAGCTAAAATTCAGAGGGATCTTGATAAACTGGAGAACAGGGCTACTGAAAACAAAATGAAATTCTGCAAAAACAAATGTAAGGTGCTACACTTAGGGAAGAAAAACCAAACGTACAAATATAGAATGGGGGATAACTGGCTTGGCAGCAGCATTGCTGAGAAGGATCTGGGAATTCTAGTGGATCACAACTTCCACATGAGTCAACAATGTGATACTGTTGCGAAAAGCAAACAAACAAAAAACAAATGCAATTTTAGGTTGCAGTAACAGAGTCATAGCATGCAAGTCATGGGAGGCGATAATACCACTCTACTTGGTGCTGGTTGGGCCTCAGCTGGAGTACTGAGTCCAGTTTTGATCACCAATGAATAGAAAGGATGTAGCGAAACTGGAAAGGATATAGAGGCGAGTGACAAAGATGATCAAAGGGATGGAATGCAAGTCGTGAGCAAAAGCTGAAGGAACTGGGTCTGTTTAGTTTGGAAAAGAGGAGATTAAAGGGAAACATGACAGCAGTCTTCAGATATTTGAAAAGCTGCCATTTAAAATATGGAGAAAAATTGTTTTCTCTTGTCACAGAGGGTAGACAAGGGACAATGGGTTCAAACTACAACAGGGTAGATTTGGATTAAATCTCAGAGAAAACTTCCTAACTGTAAGAACAGTAGAACAACAGAATAGACTGTCTAGGGAGGTTGTGGAAGCTCGTTCCCTTGAGGTTTTCAAAAGGAGGCTGGATAGCACAGGCACTGACTTCCATTTTTTCCAGGTGTGTGCTCCACCCTGCACTTTGCCCTGAGACCCCACCCCCACTCTGCCCCTTCCCCAAGGCCTCGACCTAATTCCACCTCTTCCTGCCCTTGCTCCAACTCCTCTCCTTGCCTCCCTCCAACTGCCGAACAGCTCATCAGCAGGGCCAGCTGCACAGCTGATTGGTTGGGCTAGACCAACAGCTTTGGCTAGTGAGTGCTGAGCTCCCACTATTTTTCTTTTCCATGGGTGCTTCAGCCCAGGAGCCCCCACAAAGTTGGTGCCTATGCTGGCTATCCATCTGTCTTGGATGGTTTAGACACAACATAACCTGCACCGTGGCAGAGTTAGACACGGTGACCTTTGCAGGCCCTTTAAACCCTATGTCTCTATGATTCTAGAGTTACACTCACTCCACTTTAAATTAAATAAATAAATAGTAAACTGAGATTGTGCAGAGCCAGGATATGTCACATGGCCCATATGACCACACCTTGTGGGCTGGCTCTGGCCTGCGGGCTGTTTGCTTGACAGCCCCGCTCTACAGTGAAATTCAACGAATCCCAGGGTAGTTGGAAATCCATCACCATTAGAAATAATGAGGCTGCAACAGAACTGGAAAGAGCATTAGGAAACAGCTTTGCCTCAAACATGGCCCCACTCACAGAAATATTCTCTGCCACATGGTTCAAGTCCGATCCAAGGGTCTCAGAACAGTGTAGATCCCTAACGGGCTTAAGGCCCCACAGTGCTCCCCACACCACTGGATTTATGGCGTATGACAACAATCTTTTACCCATTAACCTCCCTTTTTTGGCCAGTGACTGCTGCAGGGGTGTTAACTGGCCACTTCACCTTGAATGGTCTCTCACAATGTGTTAACTACTGATGCTAAACCATCTGTTCTACTTTATTCCTGTTCTTTTCACTGATACAGACTAATATGGCTGCTACTCTGACACTTGTCATATTTAGCTGTGGCAAGCAGAGCACCTTTCCCAGACCTGAAGAAGAAAGTTCCACGTAAACTCAATAGCTTGTCTCTCTCCCCAACAGAAGTTGCTCCAGTAAAATACACAGCTTTGTGTCCTCCACATACCGTAGGTGTGCGCAGCACATTTCATTAGGGTGTGCACCCAAGGAGCCCCTCCCTAGCCTCGCCCCCATCCACTCCCTCCCACTCCTGGACTGCCCCCCTCAAAACCCACAACTCCCCTTCCCCCGCTCCTTGGACCCTGACTGCCCCCTCCTGGGGCCTCTGCCCCTAACTGCTGGATAGGAACAACTTTAGATTGATTTTGGCGTTCACAGAGCAAGTGCATAGGGTGGACCATCGCTTTTGGGCTCATGAAACAAACAATGAATGATGGGATTGTATCATCATGCAGGTGTTGGATGACGAGCAGTGGCAGCAGAACTTTTGGATGCAAACTTCCTGGAACTGTGTGCAGAGCTTGCCCCAGACCTGTCACTCAAGAACACCAGAATGAGGTTGTCCTCTTGATAGAAAAGCATGTGGCAATTATTGTATGAAAGCTGGCAACGCCAAACTGCTACGGTTCGGTCACAAATCAATTTGGAGTGGCGAAGTCAACCGTTGAGGCTCTCTTAATACAAGGGCACTAAATCGCATCTTGCTACAAAGGACCATGACTCTGGGAAATGTGCGTGAGAGAGTGGACAGCTTTGCAGAAATGGGTTTCCCTAACTCTGGGTGGGCAATAGATAACACACATCTTCCAATTTTGGCACCAGACCACCTTTTGATGGAGGACATCAATAGGAATGGCTACTTCTCTATGATGTTGCAGGCACTTGTGGATCACTGTGGGCATTTCACTGACATCAGTGTGTGATCGTCTGGCAAGGTGCATGGCGCATGCATCTTCAGGAACACGGGCCTCTACAGAAAGTTGAAAACAGGGACTTTTTTTTTTCTAACCTGAAGATTATAGTGGGGGGTGTTGAAATGCCCATAGTGATCCTGGGGGACCCTGCATACCCCTTACAGCTGTGGTTCATGAAACCTTACACAGTGACACCTGGACAGCAGTAAGGAGTAGTTCAACAACAGGCTCAGTAAGTGCCAGACGACAGCTGAATATGCCTTTGGTATGCTAGCAATGCCTTTATGGCAGGTTGGACCTCACTGACGATAATATTTCTATGGTCATAGCTGTGTGCTGTGCGTTGCATAATCACTGTGAAGCTAAGGGTGAAAGGTTTGCTCAGGATTGGTGTGCAGAGGCAGACTGCTTGCTGCTGATTTTGAGCTTCTAGATGCCAGGGCTGTCAGAGAAGCCCAGAGGGGAGTTATTCAAATCAGGGAGGCTTTGAGGCAGCACTTTGACAATGACCACCAGTAACATATATCTGAGTGTGAGTAGCTTCAGTGTTCCCTGCCATGTAGTTTTCCTAGGAGATAATGTTGATGTGTAGGGCCTTATATTCCTGTAATAAAGTGATTAAAATGCTTGTGCATATATTAGCAGAAAAAAAAATAAAGATGATTTACCATTATAAAAGTTTGCTTTTATTGCACAAGAAACAGCACACACAAAAGCACAGACACTTGGTGGGAAAGAAGGAACCAGGGAAGGGCAGACTTATACAGCTATGTGCCATAGAATCATAGAATATCAGGGTTGGAAGGCATTTCAGGAGATCATCTAGTCCAACCCTCTGCTCAAACCATGACCAATCCCCAACTAAATCATCCCAGCCAGGGCTTTGTCAAGCCTGACCTTAAAAACCTCTAAGGAAGGAGATTCCACCACCTCCCTAGATGTCGGTCCAGCTATTATTGTGAAAGTTGTCCGAGGGGGTGGAGTGAAGAGGAAACCGAGAAGTCCTGGAAGGTGGAAAGGAATGTGTGGGCAGAGTTTGTGGGAGGCATGGAAAAGCATTCTGAATGTGCTGCAGTGGTGGTCGAGCATTGATATGCTCAGTCTGCATCATTATTCAGGACTTCAGCATCCGTATTTGCATCTCCATTACTTTAATCATCTGCTCAGTAGTGTCCTTAACAAATGCCTGATTCTCTTTTCTGTCCTGCTATTCGGCTTCCCAGCACTCCTTTTGTTCCCCATTTTCTGCATTAGAGCACTGCAGGACCTCCCAGAACATGTCTTCTTTGCTGTGCAGAGTCTTGGGCACTTTGTCTTGTGGAGATGCTCAGCTGGGGTGTGTGGAGTGTTCCTGAAGGCCACACCTGGCGAAGCACAGGGGACAATGCATAGAAGTAGGATGGTTAAATTCACACACAGCATTGAAACATTTCTGTTAAATACACCTTTTACAACATTGCCATCACTTTTGCACTGACCCTAGCCAGATATGCATCTCTGTGAACACTCAAATTAAGGTGAGTGTTGGTGGTGGGAGGGTATGCTCCATATGGGGAAAAGAGCACACACTGTTTGCAAGGGTCATGGTGCAGCATGCTAGGGAACAAACTCTAAAATTTTCCCACACTTTTCCATCGGTGGGGGTAATTCTAGTAGACATCTCACTGCTAAGGATAAGCAGGGAAATCAGGGAACATCTACTCCATGCTCGGGACTTCTGCCCTGCTCCTTGTGCTGCTCACCTATGTGCCACCTTGATCCCTGCACAAGTGATTGCCAAATAGCATGGGAAAGTTTCCTACAGTGGGGAAGGAACAAAGCTTCTCTGCCACAGAACCTTCCACTGAGGATTACCAAACACCTCTGTAGGGGATGGGGTCCTAGGGGAGCAGTTAGAGTGGCGGGGGTCTCAGGAGGCGGCAGTCGGGGACAAGGAGAAAGGAGGCTTAGATAGGGGGTGGGGTCCCAGGTGGATAATCAGGGGCCAAGGAGTGGGGTGGGGGGTTGGATGGGTTGGGAGTTCTGTGCGGGGCAGTCAGGGGGCAGGAAGTGGGAGGTAGTGGATAGGGATCCTGGACCTCACCCCCCCTAAGCCTCCCTTCTCCTTGTCCCTGACTCTCCCCTCTTCAGACACCCGCACCCTAACTGCTCCCCTAAGACACCATCCCCTACCTGTCCTCTGACTGCCCAGCCCCCTGACAGACCCCCGGGACTCCCATGCCTATCCAACCATTCCCTTTCCCCTGACTGCCCCCCCTAGAACCACCAACCCATCTAACCCCCTCCCCAGCTCCCTGTCCCTGGACTGCCCCAACCCCTCTCTACACCCCTGCCCCCCTGACAGGCCATCCCCCCCCAGAACCTCTGACCTATCCAATCCCCCCTGCTCCCTGTCCCTTGACTGCCCCCTGGACGTTCTGCCCCTTCTCCAACCCCCCTAGCCCCATTACCATGCTGCTCAGAACAGCGTGTCTGGCTCCACGCAGAGCCAGACATGCTACTGCAGACACACTGCCGCATTCCAATGTGGAGCGCACAGCCCGCCCTGCCCCCCTGCCCCCCTCCCGCCCCGAGTGCTGCTGGAGTGGCACACTGAGGCTGCAGGGGAGGGGAGGAGGAAGAGAGGAGGGTCTCTAGCTGCCAGAGGCCTCGATGCAAGTGGCCCAGCTGGCAATTTGAGGCTGGGGGGAGGGGAAAAGGGGGGTGCCAGGGAGCAGAGGAGAGGAGAGGAGGGGCTCTGGCTACTGGAGGCCCAGATGGGAGATAACAGGGTTAGTCCAATGAGACTGAACCAGCTTGTTATCTCTAATCAGGGAGGGTGAGGTATTCCTCTGGCAGCTGAACTGGAGGTGTGAATAGCAAGAGAAGAGAAGCTGCTTTTGTAGTTAGCTAGCCACTCGTAATCTTTGTTCAGTCCCTACAATAAAGGATAAATGGACACAAATCAGATATCAGGAACGGCAATATACAAAAACCTGTAGGAGAACACTTCAACTTCGCTGGACACACCATAAAAGATTTAAAGGTCAGCATTTTGCAGCAAAAAAAACTTCAAGACCAGACTGCAAAGAGAAACTGCAGAGCTGCAATTCATTTGCAAATTTGATACAATCAATCAAGGATTGAACAAAGATTATGAGTGGCTAGCTAACTACAAAAGCAGCTTCTCTTCTCTTGCTATTCACACCTCCAGTTCAGCTGCCAGAGGAATACCTCACCCTCCCTGATTAGAGATAACAAGCTGGTTCAGCCTCATTGGACTAACCCTGTTATCTCCCACCTGGTCCTTGTCTACCTTTTTATACCTGCCCCTGGATACTTCCACTGCATGCATCCGACAAAGTGGGTATTAGCCCACGAAAGCTTTGCTCTAATACATCTGGAATATTGTGTGCAGTTCTGGTCTCCCATGTTTAAGAATGATGAATGCAAACTAGAACAGGTGCAGAGAAGGGCTACTAGGATGATCCAAGGAATGGAAAACCTGTCTCATGAGGGGAGACTCAGGGAGCTTGGCTTGTATAGCCTATCCAGGAAAAGGCTGAGGGGAGATATGATTACTCTCTATAAATATATCAGAGGAATAAATATCAGGGAGGGAGAGGAATTATTTAAGCTCAGTACTAATGTGGCCACAGGAACAAATGGATATAAACTGGACAACAGGAAGTTTAGACTCGAAATTAGATGAAGGTTTTTAATCATCAGAGGAGTGAAATTCTGGAACAGCCTTCCAAGGGATGCAGTGGGGGCAAAAGACCTATCTGGCTTCAAGACTAAGCTTGATGAGTTTATGGAGGAGATGCTGTGATGGGATAACATAATCTTGGCAACTGATCTTCGACTATGGTAATAGATGGGCCTGGTGGCATATGATGGAAAGCTAGAGGGGGTGGGATCTAAGTTACTACAGAGAATTCTTTCCTGGGTGTCTGGCTGGCGAGTCTTGCCCACATGCTCAGGTTCAGCTGATCGCCATATTTGGGGTCGGGAAGGAATTTTTCTCCAGATTGGCAGAGGCCCTGGAGGTTTTTCACCTTCCTCTGCAGCAAGGAACATGGGTCACTTGCTGGAGGATTCTCTGTACCTTGAAGTCCTTAAACCAAGATCTGAGGACTTCATTAGCTCAGATATAGGTGAGAGGTATATTGCAGGAATGAGTGGGTAAAATTCTGTGGCCTGCATTGTGCAGGAGGTCAGACTAGATGATCATAATGGTCCCTTCTGACCTTAAAGTCTATGAGTCTATGAGAGCAGACCACACACACTGAACAATGAGCATAAAACAAAATTTTGACTAGCTACACATTCAATGAGCGCTGTCCAAACTGCTCACTGAATGAGGCAGGGTCCTATGTGGACAAGGGGGGCAAATTAAAATTTCACAGGGAACCTTAATTCTGGCATTTCCTAACTATTGAGGGCTTGCTTTTACAACCCAGCAATGATCCACTCATCTTATTTGGGGTGTAACCCATATTTATATAATTCTGGCTGCAAGGAGATGGCGGAGGTTGCTTCTGGTTTCTGGTCTAATCAGAAATGCCTCTTCATGTGTCACCACGTGTCATCCTAGGAATGTCTCACCACTGGTTCTATGTACATGTGATAGAATCAGAGAACCACAAGGTCAGAAGGGACTGCATAGGTCATCTAGGCTGATCCCCAGCAAAGATGCAGGATATGTTGTGTCTAAACTATCCAAGGTAGATGGCTGTTCAACCTCCTTTTGAAAACCTCCAGCAAAAGAGCTGCCAGGTCCTTGGGAGAGGAGTGAGCCTCTGAGGGGAGCAGAGAAAATATGCATCTGGAGACGGGCTGTCTGGTCCTGAGCTGAATGGGGGACAATGTAAATTGACAGCTCCACTAGGATTCAAAGGCAGAGGAAAGGGGATGATGCAGTTGAGGGTCAAAAGGGGCTGGGACTTTTCATATGAATTTTATGTAACCCTTCTGCCCATCAGAGTTGGCAGCAACAAGCGCTGGGTTCAGTACCTAGGGGTTCCATTCCAATAACAAAATGCAAAACTCGATCCCCCACCCAGGGACTTGGAACAAATTTATACCACCCCCCTGGGCACCTCTGAGAGGCAATACTTCCCCTCTTGCAAGCACAGAGTCTGAGTGTAGTAAAAGCCTTTTAATAACAGAGAGAAACAATGCAGCTTTATGTTGGGGAAACACCACAAACAGGATGCATAACACAAATCATGAGCAAAAACTCACCCCAAGCAAATCAGACTATGTCCTTTCCCTTTGGTTCTTGGGTCCAGCAACCCAAAAGTCTTTGTCCCTGGTCAGTGCAGCCCCAGAGTTCAAAGGTTCATCTACAGAGTTTTAAACCTGCCCACCCCCAGCATAGACAGAAATGGGGAGGGGAGGTAAAGGGGCACCTTACCTACTCTAACCACTCCACTTCTCCATGGGGTTCTACCACAGCCTTCACTATAAGCTATTCCTCTCTAGCAACCATCCTGCACGTTACACCTTTCTGCTAGCTATACTAACACAGCTATCTTCAGCAATTTCAGCTTACAGAACTCAACTCAATCTACTGGATGTTGGAACCCATGTCCCTCGCCTAGTGAATACTACTACGGTGATGGCGAGTCCCTCCATCATAACAGTACAGTTTCAGTGTCCTTGAGTCACATAATCAGGATAACAACACTTTATTCTTCCTGCCCCAATAACAGAGAAACTGGGGATCCCACAGCAGCCAAAGTGACCATTTGGGCTGCTGTGGGCTTATGCTGGGCAGGTTGGGTGTGCCTATGCAAATGAGATCAACTCCTAAAGTTTTTATCACAACTCACCACCAGATGTCAGAGTAGAGCTCATCCTGACTCTTCTTACATCTTTAATAAATATTTTCATGCCATCATTCCCCCTCTCTCCAAAGATACAGTTGGTCTGGCAGGTTTTATTTTTTACAACCCCTGGCCCTGGCCCCAGGCCCCAGGGGACTTGTTGTTGTGATTCCATTGCAGGGAAGCAGCAGAGCTCTGCATAGCACTGACACTCACTGCCAGGTTCAGCAAACAGGAGAAACAGCAAACAGGAGACACAGCAACTGACTGCAGCCACCTTCTCACAGATACCGGGGTTGGCTGGGTCTGCGGAAAGGTTTATAGCTAATACAAGCATTGCTACAGCAGTGTTACAAACAGCAACACTTACAAAGACCTTTCTGTTGATCTCAAAACAACAGCCTACAGCAAAGCTGCACTTCTGCACCCTTGGGCCACCCCACCCCAGTCAGCCTCCTCCAGCCCATCGCCGAAGGGGTACTCAGCGCAGGCAGGCTGGAGCTGGATCCTCAGATGAGACTATACATCCTGTCTGGGCTCTGGAACCACCTAGTGACCTTCCCCTCCTCAGAGCCTAGGAACACTAGCTAGTGGTGTTCTCCCAGCTCCTGGAGCAGCCAAAGGAGTCTGAACTCTGCTGCACTGTATGGACCCACCCTGGCCAGCTCCGAAGAAGAGGCCCCAGGGAAGCCTGGGTAGAGAAACGTTAACATAGGGAGTTAAACGCTTCCCTGAGAAGGGGGCAGCTTAATTGTTTCTCCCCCAACCTGCCAATAACAGGAAGAGTTTGGGCTCAAACAGGTCCCGCAGACTCCTCCTGTTCCCCCCATTCCCTGTACACACCCCTTCTGTTCAGACCTCATACAGGCCCCACAGCCCGCTCCCTTTCTCACACAGACCAAGCACGCCCTTCCTGTTCCACCTTGCACAGACCCCACAGCACTGTCCCATTCCCCTCTTGCACAGACCCCAAGACCCCTTCTGTTGTCTCCTCACACAGGCCCCACAGTCCCTTCCCGTTCTGTCCTAACACAGAGGAAGCCCCTTGCCGTTCCCCCTTACACAGACCACACAGCCCCCTCCCGTTCCCTCCTCTCACAGGCCCCACAGTGCCCTCCCATTCCCTCCTAGTACAGGGCCCATGGCCCTTCCCATTCCCCCTCCCACAGACCCAGCAGCCTCTTCCTGTTCCCCCCCTTGCACAGACCCCAGAGCCCCCTCCTGTTCTTCCCTCCTACAGACCCCTCCCAGTGCCCCCTTGCACAGACACCACAGACTCCTCCCATTCTCCCCTCACACAGACCCCACCTTAGACAACCCCCTGCAATCACCTAGGACAGCCTTGGGCATCAGAGACACAGCAAGGACAGACGAGGGGAAATGGCAGCTGGATCCTGACATTTAAGACCTGCATAGAGGGGAGGATTAATGTGCCATTGGGATTGCTGTTTGCTGCTGAAGAGCTGATCCCTCCTGTCAGATCCCACGGGGAGTCCTACGCTATCCCCGTGGAGCTGTGCACTTCCAGCAGCCTGGCTGCTCCACCAGACCCAGCCTCCCCTCACAGGACTCATTAATCCAGCCACAGTTGTGGGACATGAGCACACAGTCCCAGCTCCAACCCCAGCCCTGGGGCAGGGGCTCACAGCCTGGCTCTAGCCCTGGTGGATGGGGGGTGGCACAGACCCAGCTTCAGCCTTGACCAGGGAGGGAAGGGGTCAGATGGTCCTGGCTCCAGCAACAGCTGCTGACAACTGAACAAGTCACAGATGTCTGATAAAGTCACAGAATCCATGACTGCTGTGACCTCCATGACTAAATCGTATCCTTAGCGATGGATTAACTCCAAACTATCCAGTGATAATTTAAAATATTACTATGAAGTAATGATAATACAGCCCCTGCAGAGGAGTGGTGCCCTGAGACATCAGACGCCTGAAGTGCCCTGCTGTCCCTGTGTCTTTCCTGCCCCTCTCTTGCTTAGAATCATAGAACCAGAGGATAGAAGGGAACACAAGGGTCATCTAGTCTAACCCTCTGCCAAGATGCAGGACTTGTTGTGTCTAAACCATCCAAGAAAGTTGCTCTCCAGCCTCCTTTGGAAAACCTCCAGTGAAGGATCTTTCACAACCTCCTCAGGGGTTCTGCAGCATCTACCCATTCAAGGTCAGAGAGAAGCTGTAAGTTTGGGAGTTTAATACAAGCCTGGAATGGCTTACTGTTATTACAGGTAGGAAGTTTTCCCTGAGATTTAATCTAAATCTACTGTACTATAGATAGAACCCATTGCCTCTTGTCCTGCCCTCTGTGGCAAGAGAGAACAATTTGCCCACATTCCTGCCTCACTGGTCTGTCAAGGCCATCGTTTCTGCATATATTTAACCAGAAGACACATGTAAAGCCAGACATGAGCCTTTGCAGGATGGAGGCCTTCAACTGTACTCTCTGGAGGGAAGGTCCTGCCAGTTGTATGCTCTATGGTAAGCGCACTCCTGTGGATGCTATCACATTGTAATAATAACAACTCTCCTGCCCACATAGATCAGAGATGGCAGCAAATACTGAATTTGTGGAACTGGAATACTGGTAGAAAATACTGGAATTGTGATCAGCAACGAATGCTCTGTTGCTAGACCCGAGCATCACATGAACGTACCTTTAGCTCTGGCAGCCAAGTCCCCTAGACCCTAAAGGGCCTTGGTGAACTAGCATGAGCCCCACTCTGATAAGACATGAGCTGACTCTATGAACAGATTTAGTTGGCTGCCAAAAATAGCAGCTCAGAGGCCTGGATAGATCAGGGCGCTAGTGACGGACTATAGAGCCCACTGTTGCTGCGGAGCCCATAGGATCCTGCTTAATGCAATGTAGTCAGGGTTTTGGAGGTGCGAAGCTCCCACTGGCACAGGGAGAGCTGGTGATGCACAACACCTCTAAAAATCAGACCCATAGTGACCAAAGCCAATGGCATCTGACAGAGGTTCATCAGTTCCTGTGTGAAATGAGTTCAGGGGGTCTCCATCCAGTGACCAGCCAACTGTATCACAGCACAAGCAGCACAGTAATTTGTCCCTTTGCTGGCTGCCTCATGAGAGCAGCTGGGCATCTTCTGGGCAGTGGAGCCGGGGCCCCTCCAGGTCATGCATGAAGCACATTGGCAGAGTGGTGTGTGGGGAGCTGGCAGTGCTGCTACTCGCATTGTATGTGCTCTGAGGGCTCCAAGGAGCTCAGATAGACCAGCACAGTACTCACTCAGATGAAGAAACAAATTCTGGAAGCTGAAGAAGTACAGATTCCAAGGGGCAGGAGAGAGGAGATGTCCCTTCAGGATTGCCCTTGTACACATGGGCAGGGGCAGTGCTCTAAGCTGAGCTCTCCACACCATGGCCTACAGAGCACCTGCTGGTGGCTGGCAGAGCTGGCAGGTCTACAGTGCTGCGTTGCTTCCTTTCCAGCTCAAGCTACAAAAGAGACAGGGACAGTGAAGACTGATTCCCCACTCAGGCACTTTGTGTGCAGAAGTGGGACACTCAAGGGTTCTAAAAATTAATACTGGCCACTCCAGGCTTGTATTAAACTCCCAAAGTTACAGCTTCTCTCTGACCTTGAATGGTTAGATGTTACCACCATCCAAATGCAGAACTCTTTTGAGAGCCCAAGAAGGCACACTTGGGAATTCCTTTCTGTGGGGTACTCTCAAGCCCTTTCACCCCATTCCGGGGAAGAGCTGAGAAAGGAAAAAAAAAAGGGAAATCAGTTGTTGCCACCAGCTAATTAAACAATATGTGCATAAACCTCTGAAGACACAAAAATCCAATTCTGTTCTTAAAAAAGGTAAATTTTATTAATAAAAAAAAAGAGAATACAGCTGGGAACTCAGGCTATTGCTAGATTTTAAAAGAGCAGCTACAAGAATTAAGCATCAAGAATAGCTTTCTTGAGGTCCAGCTTAAAGATTGCCAGCAAAACAAAAGCACCTGGGGTTAGCACTGAGGAGTCCACAAGCCATAACAAAATAAAAGAGATAAACCTAATCGCGTCTATCTCAATATTTCCTGATCTACTTACATATCTGGGGTTTTACATGAGTAGTTTTTAAGTATGATACTGATGTTTTTTTCATATCTGGCCCAAGCTTCTTACAGCATAGCTGCTGCACTGTTCTGGAGAGAACAGACTGACAAAAGGGGAGTCTTTTTTCAATTTAAAAAATTCAAGCCTTCCCCTTGGCTCTTTTGGCCAGGTGCCCACTCACTTCCTTTTACTTATGCATAGTAATGAGACTTTTTAACCCTTTAAGGTAGAGCAATTAGAGAACAGCTACTAAGAGGGATTTTATAGCTATTGGCTGGCTCAGTGTCCATAAAAGGGAGCTACCGCCCCCACTTCATTTATCACAGGGTGGGGAGGAGAAAGGAAGAAGAACATGAGATAGAGGGCTCTTCTAGTTTGCAGTCACACAGTCCTACTATTACTGCCTAGGAACTCCAGTGAGGCAGTTGCTATAGGGATGTTGTGTGATTAAGAATAGGAGGGGGGTTGGCCAGAGGTGAAAGTAAGCCAGTATGCCCTTGTACTGCATACCGGCAAGAGCCAGCTCGACATACCAAGGTACCCAGCTTCTCCAGGCAACAATCTAAATGATATGAGGCTCCTAGAAGCAGCTAGAGCCCCAGGCCCTTTAAACTGCTGCCAGAGCCCCGCTACTGCTGGAGCCCTGGGGTAGTAGCTGTGGGGCTCCAGCAATTATTTAAAAGATCTGGGGCTCCCACTGCCTCTACTATCCTGGGCCCTACTGCCAGGGGTACCCCAGGACTCCAGCAGCTATTTAAAGGGCCTGGGCGGTAGAGGCAGGGGAGCCCCAGGCCCTTTAAATAGCCCCCGGAACCTTGGGTTTGCTGTGGGGCTCCAGCAGCTATTTAAAGTATCCAGGGCTCAGCCACTGCTAGCACCCCAGGTCCTTTAAATTGCTACTAGCTGCTACCCGGGAGGGGAAGAGTAGAAACTTACCGGTACAGGGTGGGCTGGGGTTGGCTCTGACCCCTCCAACCTTGCCCCTGCCGGGGGCCAGAGCCGGCCCCAGCCCAGCCCTGTACCAGTAAGTCCCTACATGTGCTTTCACTGTGGGGGTTGGGATGGGCAATAGGAAACAGGATGAGAGGTGGGGGGCAAGCAGGGGGAATGGGACCATAGGGAAGTGTACCAGTTGGTGGGGAATGCAAAATGAGGGGTGGGATGGGTCATGTGGAAAGTGAAAGAGTCTAGTTGAGAGGGAAGAGGAAAGTGGGGGCCAGCTGCTGGGGACTGGCAAGGGAGACAAGACAGGGCCAGTGAGTATGGAGTGGAAGAGAAGCCCTATGTGAGATCATCTCTCTACAGAGCAGCAGGGCGCTATACAGACAAATCCGGGAAGCTCCGCAGTTATGTGGGTCTCTTTGTTGACTGTATTCTGTGAGCACTGCTGTGTGTTTCTGTAGTCTCAAATAGTTTCTGGGTTGAAGCTTTCTCGGAAGTTGTCAGCAGCTCTTGCTGATGCTTACACTATTTATTCTGCTGTCAGAACAGCCCTCCAGGTGTGAGGACTTTGCTCCTAATCACCTTTGTGTTTGTTTTCCCAGGTTCACTTTCTAGTTTCCATTTGAAGACTTGCTATATTTCTTATGCCTTTAAAAAACAGAACGAATCCAACCCCCAGTGTTTAAAGTGCTTCTTTTGCCTTAAAAAAATAAACCTACCTTCAGCATTCATGAGCAACCTGAGTAAGAAAGTACATGTAACCAGTCCTCTAATACCAAAGCAGGGTGCTCAGCTCACTGTCTTGGTGAGATCCAACAATAACAAAGCCAGCTGCATGCAATCCAGGGAACAAGCATTGTGGTTAGGAACCCAATTTCACTGCAATCATCAGGAAGACATCAATCTACAATTACAAAGAGTTCCAAGCCCTTTAAACTCCTTTTTCTAATTGGAGAGGAGGGGTTTAATCTCTTTTATAAGCCCTCCACAGGCACATGCTATCTAATGGGGCTCTGAGCAGCAGAGGCTACCTATGGTTGATGACCTGATTGCTGTACCAGGAGGTGGGAGAGCCCAGCTAGAGAGAAGCAGTAAAATCTATGTTGTTTAGATGGGAGTGTTCTCAACAGACTATTGGAAGGCACCTGCTTTCCCCTCCCCTGGGTAGTTCGCCGCCGTGAGCACTGCTCCAGGCACCTGCTGCAGCACTCGTGCACACACCATGAAAGCTCTCCGGGGCCGCTACACTCTCCTGGTATGTACCACACCGCGTGTGCCCAGGGGAGACAGATGGGGGCTGAAACTCAGAATAAATTGCAGGCAACTGTGCTCTGTAACTTGCTTCTTTCCTTTCTGAAACAGGCTGATCAGGTCTAGCTGTAAGATGGTGCAATGACACTAGATCAGATTTAATGCTGCTGGGGCAGTTAGATGGCATTGATTTTAACAAGGGGACCTTCTCCAGTGTGCATAGCCTGTTACCCTTCAGATTGGTGTTACTCCTACTTGAAAAAGCCCTGATCCAAAACCCTGGATACAGGTGTCCCAAGATTTGGGGGAGCCAGATCCAATCATCTCAATCCAGCTCCATATGCTCCTGTGCTATAGGAGCTGAGGTTCAGAGCTTGAGTGAGAGGGTTAAGTCTATTTCTAAATCCTGGTGTTGGCTTTGAACTGTGCACCTGTAAACCTCCATCAGTGATGTGACAGTAGCACTGGCAATAGGATGGGTGCTGTACAAACACATGAGACACACTCATTGACTCACAGACTGAAGATGGAAAAGAACAGACAAAGGGGAGAAAGCAATACAGCATAGAGGCAGAGTGCCCTGGCTGACAGCCAATGCAGGGTGTAAATGTTTGGGTTGTTCTTCCTCTTCTTTAATATGGAACATGAAGGGTGCTTGTTAGTTACCGACATCTGTCCTGCTCTCACTGCATCTGATGCAAGCCTCAATGTAGATGCAGCCTCAATGGAAAGGGGTTGATGGTGCAACAGACCCTGGTAATTTACCAAATTCACCTGCACTGGGCTGAAACCCATTTCACATTCATTTCATGTGTCTATATTAGGGGTTTGCACTATCAGTATCACGTCAGCTGTGCAGTGTCTCTAATGCAGACATGGCCCAGCTCCCTAGCCTGAAGCAGCCACCTGCCTTTTTAGTCACACCTGGCTGCCCAGTGTAATGTGATCCATTTTCTTTTTAAATTGTGATTCTCCGATGCCAAGCAATGCCAATCAAAACAAACAGGGGCAATGTGGCTCTGACAAGCTCCAACTTTGTTTACCAAACACCAGCACTGGTTCTGACCTGCATGTGGATCAACAGAGTTCCCAGAGCCAGCAGTGCTGGCTTCTCACTGTGACAGGCACACGGCCTGCCTGCTCCAAGACTTGAGCCTCTGCCTGGAAAGGAATGTGATTTCAGCAGCCCAGCTGGGGTGCAAAATGCTGCTGCTTGCTAATTGTTTTCTGTTCCTGGTGCCCCTGGGATTTTCTGTCCATCCTTCACTGTGTTTTCTCCTAGCATGCATGCAAAGGCAAGGGAAGAGAGAGCTGTGCCCTGGGGCAACAAATTCTCATTAATATAGTGCAGAGAGAGGGAGAGTTGCTTTGCAAGTAGCCCAAGAAGGAAATGCTGAGGCAAGAAGAAAAGAGGAGTCAGGAAAGCAACTGACTCTGCTTTCAGGCTTTAGCATAGTCCACCTGGGCTCTGAGTCTTCACTTGAGCAGATATTAGTGGACTCTAGGAGATCTGACATATGCTTCCTGCAATTTCTCCCTTGTTTATTTGTTTGCCTTTTCTATGGGGATGGGAATTCCACTGAGTCAGGGAGTGATGGTGAGTTTCCAACCAGCTATCCCAGCAGAGGGAAGCAGGGCTGGGCAGTGATTTCTGCCTGACTCATGTGGTATGAGTGCTGTGAAAAGACCTTAGATCTGTCAAGGCTAAAATCTCTTGTGCAATATTAAGCAGGAAAACTACACCAAAGAGCAAACGCTCCCTTCATAACTGGTGCTTCCAGACTCCTCAGATGCCTGACATTTATCCAATGTCCAAGTACTTGTCACAGCTGGTCACATAGCATCATATAAATGTTTAATAAGCGGAGCTGCTAGTGCCATCTGTAGTAAAGGTTCATCAACACTTTCACTGTTCTCAGGTCTCTGCTTCAGGCTGATTTTTTTTAAAAAAATAGTTTTGTTTGTTTGTTTGTTTTTTCCAGCTAAAATGGTTCAGCCACGTCCAAGAATGAGATTAGGGGAAAAAATGTCCATGCTAAAAATATTCTAGCAGTTGTTTAAACTGAGACTCTCTAGGGTCTCCATGAGTTAAAGCATGGCCTTGAAATCCAGATTGGGGGAAGGGGAGGTTACCTTGGTGACAAGTATGTGCCTTTTGTTGTTCCCCTGAGTATTTCCACAAATTGGGTCAAATTGTAAAACTATGAAAAAAATCTGTTTGCACATGCTCAGTAGACACTGTTAGAGCTTGGCAGCTAAATTCTCTGAGGATTCTGTCTACACTGAGCATGTTCCACTCCCTCAAAGTGCCTAAGTGCCCACTGCACAGGTGCCATCTCCAGCATGACTGAGCAGGTGCCATCCCAGGACTGCAGAGGCTGAGGTGGGCTTTCCCTGCAATTGTTCCCCTACTGCTGTTAAGGCCACCATGGTGCTGATGAGTGCTGAAACTCTGAGCCAGGAACTAGTTTCTCCTGCACTCTCATTGCTCTCTCTGCCAGTGCTCAGGCAGCATGGTGGGCAGGAGTAACCAGCAACACTGGAATGAGGAGGCCAGGAGCAGGAGCCAGGGATGTGGGAGGAGCAGAGTGAGAGGGAAAAGGGAAGTATATAGCTGCTAAGAACCAGGGAGGGGCAAGTAGGATAGGAGCGGAGTGGAGTGTAGGGAAAAGGCATGGGGCTAAGGGCTCTACAGGTGCAGAGAGAGCAGAAGCCAAAGGATGAGAGCAGGTGGCTGGGGGGCTGGAGTTGGAGAGGGTAGGGTGGACAGGAGCAGAGTGGGAGGGGGCAGGAGCCAGGGGTTAGAATGCTGGAGAGGAGGAGGAAGGAGGAGTGGAGACAGGCTAGGGAAACGAGTAGAGGGATCTACAACTACTAGATCACACTCCCCTACAGATCCTGCAGATCCCAGGAGTCTCAGTATTCCTCTACTGTCATCAAATAGCTGTGAAACTCACTTGTCCTCCTCTGGTCCACATGGAAGTTAACATCCTACTACTGCTGCTGCCAGTTCCTCTGGTAGCTCAAGTAGCAGAGGTCTGTGCTGTGGAGCAAAAGACCTAAGTCCTGCAGCTGACCCAAACTAGGGTCAATACGAGGGAATTTCTGTTTTTCAAGGAGGAGGGAAGTTTCTTCAAAAAAATTAGGAAATTATGTCCCCAAAGCCACATCAAAAGACTGTTAAAGTTACCAAGTCAGGCACTCAAATGCCAGGATCAAATGCTCATGCAACCCTTATCTTGGTCCCCTGGGTGTCCGCATCCTGTATTTGAGTTGCATTCAGGAGCACTTGAGCAGCAGAGTGCAGTTTCCCTCATGGCAATACAAAGCCTGGTGAATGCTGGCAGCAAGCCCCTTATCGAAGTGTAGGGGTGAGGGCAGCTGTCATGTTCTCAGAGGGCGACAGTCAGCTAGGCATTGTGCTGCAGAGTGCCAGCGAGCATAACAAAATCACAGGAACAATGCTGAGATTCCCAGACTGGGAATTATGCACCTGGCTCTCAGGGCCAGCTCCAGGTTTTTGCTGCCCCAAGCAAAAAAATATTTGGCTGCCCCCGCAGCCCTGGGCTCTCCCCACGCCACCCAAATCCCCTGCTGCACCATCCTTGAGATCCCTCCCACCAGAGCGGACTCTGCCAGCTCCCGCCTCGCCTACAGCCGGTCGGGTGCTGGCAGGGTCAGAGTAGGCAGCGGGACTTAGCCTCAGCCCAGGGTCCCTCCAGCCGGGGTTCCCGCCTCCAGGACCTGCCGGGACCCAGGAGGGCAGACTCATGTGGCATGACGGGGGACTGGCCCAGCAGGGACCTAAGTAGGTGGGGCAGGGCAGCCCCAGTGGGAGCAGAGCCCCGGAGAGCGGGATGCGGGCCTTGCACAGCAGCACCCCGCCCTCTATGGCCCCGCTGCTGCTGCTCCTGGCCGCCCTGCTGCAGTCCCTGGGCAGCTCGGGCCGCTTCGCCCAGCCCCAGCCCGGCGGCACCTGCGGGCGGCTCTGTGCCTGTATCCTCAAGTATCCCCCTCTCGGAGCCCGGCCGGCCCAGCCACAAACTGCGGATGCTCCTCCCCTGCGGCCGACGGCACAAACCGTAGCAGCCCCAGGGTGCCCTCAGCACACGATGCGCTGCTGCTGCCAGGGCCGACTCGAGGCTTTTGCTGCAAGAAGCAAAAAAAAAAACAACAAAGGCTGAAATTCTACCCCTGAAAATGTGCCGCCCCAAGCACGTGCTTGGTTTGCTGGTGCCTAGAACCAGCCCTGCTGGCTCCCTATGTGATGTATGGGGAGACAAAGGTGCCTCACAATGCAATTCACAAAAGCCAAAGCAGGGGAGGCGAGAAGCCACCCATACTTGCCGATGGGAAAGGCCAGTTAGAAGGGTATGTGCTAAGCCTTGCCCATCTCTCTGCTTGAAGGTCTCATTTGCAAACCCTCACTTGGCGGTCCGTGCCTGTGCTGTTAGCAAGAAGCCTCCAACAAATCTTTTAGCCCATTGATTAGGGAACTCACCTGGAATGTGGGAGATTCCTGATTCAAGTCCCCCCTGCCTGAGGGGTAGAAGGGCTATGGGGTATTCTGATGTGGGGCTCCCTCAGCTTCACCTGTTGAAGCTGTTGCCCCGGACAGAGTTGGTTTGGTGCTCTCTAGATCCATGCACACAGTAAACCAGAGCATGGTTAGTATGGCAAGTCCAGGAGTTGGGACATGGCAGCCAGATGCAGATTGAGAGGCGATTCTGGCCTCCTCTTTATTCTGTGCCAGTAACAGAAAGGGACCATACAAAGTGGGCATTGTCCATGGCAGGAGCCGCACTGGCCAAACACACAGCACTATATGCCCCTCACTCCCACAGCTCCCAGTGTAGAACAGTGACAGAGGGTGGGGCTGGGCTGGGAGGCGGGCATGTGTGATTCAGCTATTCTGGGCTGTGGAGCAGCCCTGGGGTTGCTCTCTCTCTCACCCAAAAGGCAGTGATGTGTCCTGGAGCTCCCCAGACTTGGGAAATCTAAAAGCCACCTTTGCCCCCATCTGCTTAGTCTGACCCCCACACTGGGCTCTTGAGAGGCCCAGGCTGGACCCTTCCCAGTGGGCTTAAAATGGGCTCCTCTACTGAAGGGCTCACCAGGCAGGGTTTGTGTAGTGCCAGCCCCATGTCTGTGTACCAGCGCTCTCTGGATGGGATGTCCAAGAGCGCTGTGGCTGGGCCCAATGAGGAAGTGCTGCTCTTTGTGCTGGGGTCCCACATGGCTTCAACATCTCCCCCCAGACTGGCTGCCTGGAGGAAGCCCAGTCCCCGCAGTGTGTCGAGACTGCTGAGCAGGAGGAGCCAGGTCAGGCAAGTGCGGGGGTGACAGCATCACCCCCAGAGGAGCCGGTGATGAATGGAGAGAGCAACGTCCTGCATTCAGAGCAGATCCAGCAGGTGAGCTCAGTGAAGGCTGCAGGCTCGCCCCATTGCAGGACTAGGTAACCTCACTGGGCCAGGCTTTGGCCATGTTCTTGGCAGTTCTAGAGCCTCCTCCACCCCATCCTTTGGACAGCTCCTCATTGGGATTGAGCCATTCCAGTGGGCACCCCAGAGCATGGGACTCGTTCTCCTGGCCAGCCCCTCTCTCCCAGCTTGACAACAGACTAGGCAGCGCTGCCATAGGCTCCTGCTATCGTTTCCCTGATTCATAGCCTTGGATGGGCTCACTACACAGGGCCCACAGGGCACTTCATGCACCAGCACTCGGCCAGCTCACACCTCGGGGATCCCAGTGCAACTCTTCTAATGCCACTGGCTCCACAGCTCTGCCCTGTGGGACTCAAAGGACCATTTGCCCCTGAGACAGTGTGTCACGGGTGAGGGTGGGTGAGCAGGGACCAGCCATGTCTGGCTCAGGACCCAGGGATTTGCTGGCCTGGCAACTGGAGACAACATCCTGGTACTTGTGAAAGGAGGCAAAGACCTGATAGGGACGCACTGAGAGACAGCAAATGTGGAGTCCACAGAGCCACATATCCAATCACCCTGCAGAGCTGAGTCCCACCACCAAACGTTAATAATAATGAGCAATAAATGCATCTAATAAATCATTTGCCTGACCTGACCATTACCCCTCATTCCTCCATTCAGTGAATAGCCTTCCACCAGCTCCAAGGCAGGTCTGGACCACGGGGTGTGTTCACTGAGAGGGGGTGACATCCCTGGCAAAACTCATTCTGGGGGTTCTCCCTTCTAGGACTGGGTCACTGGGATACACACACACACACACACACACACACACACACACACACACACACACA
>ML677360.1:3981306-4035333 GCA_007922305.1 Dermatemys mawii | reverse complement strand
CACACACACACACACACACACACACACACACACACACACACACACACTCTGCAAACACTCTGGCAAACTTTGCCTGAACATCTCTGCCACTCTGGAGCTGCCCTGAAGCCATAGGTCAGGGGCCTTTTGGGCTGGGCTGTCTGTGCAGATCCTCCTTCTCTGGAGAAGCATGAGGGGGAGACAACCCCTGCAGATCCCTGCCCCAGGAAGTTGCCCTTTTGGAGATGGGGTCTGGTTTTCATGGAGCATGTGTGTGTGGGAAAGGCTTAGCTGGGTCTAAGGCATAATGAGCCACAAGGCAGGGAGCCCGTTCCTCTGCCCTCTTGCTGTTCTGCCTGCAGGGCCATGCTACCACTTGTAGGGTCTTCCAGACTGGGAGAGGACACAGCTGGGATGGAAAGCTCCAAGGGGTACTAATAAGTCTTGGGGTGGGAGAGTGGAGGTGGTCTGTAGGAGATGATGCCATGAGCCAGCCAGTGCCCTGCCTCTCCACTCCTACACCTTCAGACTTAGCAGAGCACCTTCCACCCAGAGTCCTCAGGGAGCACGACGGAGGAAGACAGAGCCCTGCAGCTGACTCATGGGTAGAGTGAGGTCTGTGGGGAGGGCTCTGTGTGTGCAGCCCCCAAAGTCAGACAGCATGGAGCAGCTGGGTGAGGGAGGGTAATGGAAGTGACCAATGGGAAAGGCTCCTGCCAAAGGTCGGGAAGCAGAGAGGGACCCTGGTGGGAACTGACTCCTGTGGCTCTGTTTCCAGCTGGTGCCCTACCTCCCACCACGAGTGACTGGGTACCCTTGGAACCTGCTCTACTGCACTGCCAAGGATGGGTTTAGCCTGAAGAGCATGTACAGGAGTATGAACGAGCTGAGCTCTCCAGTACTGCTGGTTATCCAAGATACCGATGGACAGGTGAGGCCAGGGAAATGGAATCATACATTGTGCTGGGCTGGGCTTCCCATGAGAGAGAAACATCCAGCTGCTAGAGGCCAGCCCAGCTCTAGACCCTGTACAATAGGGCCATCCTGCATGGTGTGGCCCTGGAATCTGGCTCCCCTTCCTGGCTGTAAGCATGCTGTGGTCCCAGGCATACCCCGCAGCCCCACACACTCTGTGCTGGCTCCCATTCCATCCAGAGCATGTCAGAAACACAAGGCAGGGAAGCTACTGCCCTGGACCCTCTGTTGGGTAGAAAACCTGCAGCCTGGTTCTGCTCTGTGGCCCGACAAGTTGGCTGGGTGGAGTGTTTGTGGCCTGGAGTTGAGGTCTATGTGGTTTATCTTGAACAAGCTGCACTAAAGGGGACGGTGCTGAGCTCTCAGTGCATTTGCCATGGGACTCCCAGAAGAAGCAGGCAGAGGCACTGCTTCAAATATGTTTACCTGACCTCAGTGAATGCACTGGGGTCTGTGGAGAAGAGACCCAGGGAGATGGACTCCTGGGGGATCCTACATCAAAAAATTAAAAACTCTGCACCTAGGGTGACTAGATGTCCCTGTTTTATAGGGACAGTTCTGATACTTGGGGCATTTCCTTCTATAGGTGCCTATTATCCCCCACTCTTGTCTTGATTTTTCACACCTGTTGTCTGGTCACCCTATTTGCACACAATATTATAAAATTCTGCATATTTTATTTGTCAAAATAACACAATAGAATCATGAATCAGAGGGGTAGCCGTGTTAGTCTGGAATTGCAGAAGTGACAAAGAGTCCTGTGGCACCTTAAAGACTAACTAAAATTTTAGAGCATAAGCTTTCATGGGCTAATATCCACTTCGTCGGATGCATGCAGTGGAAGTCTCCAGGGGCAGATATTAATAGGTAGGCAAGAACCAGGTGGGAGATAACAGGGTTAGTCCAATGAGGCTGAACCAGCTTGTTATCTCTAATCAGGGAGGGTGAGGTGTTCCTCTAGCAGCTGAACTGGAGGTGTGAATAGCGAGAGAAGAGAAGCTGCTTTTGTAGTTAGTTAGCCACTCGTAATCTTTGTTCAATCCTTGATTGATTGTATGAGATTTGCAAATGAATTGCAGCTCTGCTGTCTCTCTTTGTCACTTCTACAATAGAATCATGGCAGTTTCAATTATTTTGATAATTTATTTCAGAATACCTGTCAGCAACTATGTTAACAATACAGACAACAAAAAAGATTCCCCCAGGAGTAGAGAGTTAAAGAAACCCCTACAACAGAGCTCACCAAACTATGGGGTACAGGCCCCAGTGGGGTGGGGAGGGAGCACCACCCAGCCCTGGGCCCAGGTCTGCCCCCAGCTTTGGCTCTGGATCCTGGCCCTGCGCCTGACCCCTTCCCCAGCCCCGTTGTGGTTCCACACCTAGCTGCCACCCTTCAGCCCACGGCAGAGGCTGGGAATGGGGGCAGGAGCTGCACCCAGCCCCAGGCATGGCTGCTAGCCACCACCATGGCCCAGCTGCAGCTCTGCTCCCACCCCCTGGCCCCAGACCCACCCTCAACTGTGGCCCTGCCTTGGTCCCTTTACCCTATCTGCATACCCCCCGGCGGCCCCGCTTCTGGTCCTGGTTCCAGGGGGAGGCGTCGGGGCACAGACTAGGGCAATTACTTTTCATGAGAAAGTGTGAAAAGTCATTACATGCGAGTCGGGGCCACGAGGCAATCGAGTCACAAGATGCTGAATTTTTTACTGTAATGTAAAGGAACAAAATCTCACTCCCCGCACACTCTGGTCCTTCAACCTCTGCCAACCCTAAGAAATTCTTAGCATATTTTCATTGGTCCACTTTTTACTCCTACTTTTATAGTTAACATAAAGGGGTGGGTTGTGAAGATTTTTGACTTCAAATAAGGGGTTGCCAATCTGAAAAGCCTGAGAGATGCTGCTGTAGCCCATGGAGCCCCTCTGGATCCAAAACAGAAAGGAACATGTGATCCATTAGTTACAGGTCTGGGCTGTCCTTCTGAAGCAGAGCAGCAGCAGGTCTGGAATGAGAAGGATTTATTAGGGAATTCCAGTACCCAGACTGGAGATCCAAAATGCAGAGTATGCACGGTGCAGCTTGGCACACAACCCTCAGCCTTACAAGGACGCTTGTCATTGTTTTGAACTGGATGTGTTGTCTGTGCTGGCCACAAAGAGTAACCCGGCATCTGCAGAATCACATGGGATTTGAATATGTCAGCATGCTGCTGAGTAAACACCAGCAGGAGTGCAGATGCTGCTGACTGTGGCAGGCAGAACTGTCCTGTTCAAACACAGTGGGCCACCTGGGGAGCTTTTTGGTGTCTCTGCCAGTACGAAGCACTGGCAACCCATCTGTACAAACATACTAATTTCCCAGTCCTGCACAGGATGGATCCATGAGCCATGGCAAAGGCTGCAATGAAAGGCATGGAGCTGAGTCAATGAGGGAGACAGTTGGTAGGAAACTCTCCACAAACAGGTAAAAGCTGAGAGAGCTCCCACAGGAGCGGAGACAAGAGCAGGAGGGGCTGGTTGGCAGGGCACCCTGGGTAGCACTCTCCTTGGTCTGGGGGGGAGAAACCCAGCCACACCAATACATTGGTAGGAAGAGAGAGGCCTTTCAGCAGGGGTTGGGGGGTGCTGGACTAGGGTCTGCAGAGCAGTGGGCAGGAGCTGGGATGCTGGAAGCAAACTAGGAGCAGACAGGGCACTGCCGAAGAGAGTGGGGTGATGTAGCTGAGCTCTGCCAGGATTTGTTGTGGCCTTTGCTGTCTTTCTATAAGCTCTGGCCTTGGCCCAGGGTGTGAGTGAAACCTCCTGAACTTCTGGGCCACTAACTTCTTTTGCACACTCAAGCCCCAGACTCTCCCCACTCTCTATAGTCTGTGACAGCCCCAGGGCTGCAGCCTGCGAGCCCAAAGAGCCTGTGGGATGCATTTGGAGTCTTGGGGAGTGGGAGATGCGAGCCAACTGCTGAGGAGTACATGGGCTGTTTGGAACCGGGCATTCCTAGCACAGTTCTCCTGCCTTTTCTGGAGCCCAACCCCAGGTCACCTCCCCATGGTGGGCATGGGGGTGTGATTGTGTCTCTTGCAGTGGCTGGCTCTGGTAACTGTACAGCCTGCTGCTCACAGTCGACAAATCAACTCCTTCTCACATGGTCAGGGCCTGTGCTGCTGATTATCAAGGTCCCAGGAGTCAGCCCTGCCAACAGCAATGGTCTGTGGGCGGAGCATGCTTGTACATGTAGTCACAGCCCCACGTTACCCTAGCTGACTAGCACGTGGACACCTGTCCCCAGGGAGCACCTGCCAGTGTCAGGAATTTGCCTAGCACTGGCTGGAGAGAGAATCCCAGGGGCAAGGCACCTTTCAGACTTGATGGTGATGGCTTTGTCCTGTCTGATCAACCCTTTCCAGCTTGGCTGGCATCCCAGTTACAGGCCACAGAATCTTCTCTCTGAGTGATACAACCAGGAGTCACTGGTCCTCCCCATAGGGCCTCTAGCGTGGGATGTGGAGACTGTGGAGGAGGCAGCGGCGACATGGATTGGCCTGGGTAATGACTTTGGGGTAACTGTTCATAATGGTGCCTAAAAGCCTGGGTGCAGATTCCAGCAGCCTCAATACCCTGCATTTGGAAGGGGAACCAGGGCACACACTGCATTCCCTGAGAGCTGCAATTGCTGGGAGAGGTAAAGACAGTGAACAGACCTGCCCCAGTCACTTGCTGCTCCTGGTAACTGCAGAATTGACAGCCCCAGGAGTCACACATCATGTGTGAGGCCTACAGAAATCACGATTGGTTTACAAATCAGGAGAGTTTTTAAAATAATAAATGTTGGGTTCTTTGCCTTCCAGTTTCATTTTATAGCTAATGCAATGGAATCCCAGAACTTGGGGAGCTGGCGCTTAAAGGGAATCCCAATTACAGCAAAACTTGTGCTAAAACCACAAGAGCTGGCAGTGCTGTGACCTTCTCTCTGCTTCCATTCCAGACGTTTGGGGCCTTCTCCTCTACCGCCATCCAACTCAGCAGCTGCTTTTATGGCACAGGGGAGACTTTTCTCTTTTCCTTCTCCCCGGAGCTAAAGGTAACAGTAATGTTTACGTTCTCGGTTTGGCGGCTTTGGAATTAGCCTATGACTCTCTCTCCCAGAAGTGTAGAAAGGCTCAAGTGCAGCGCAGGCCCAAGGGCATGTGTGGATGCAATCATGCAGGCAAGTCCACAACATTTCTGCTTCCCCTTCCCTGCCAGCAGTGTGGCCTTGTGGCTCTGCCTCCCCAACTCCTCCAGCAGGAGCTTGGGGTTACTCAGCTGCTCTGGGGGGGAGGGGGGGGGGGAGGGGTGGGCTACCCCTCCTCCACTTCCACCCTAAAGGCCCCATAGTGCTGGTCAGCTGCTCCCACCTTCCTTCCCCAATGAGTGTCATCGGTAGCCATGCTGAGAGCTGAGCCAGGACCAGGGAGAGCATTCTACACTTCTGGGAGCACTGGTCTTGTGCTGGGCCCCATACCTCCTGGAGCGCTCGCCTAGTATCCAAATTAGTCCTTAGTGCTTCTCCTGCCCAGTGCTGAGCAGGACGGAAGCATGGTGGGATTGAGAGGCTGCTGCTGTGAGGAAAGGAGCACGTCACTAAGCCCCGCTTTAGCACGATGGGCATTGCCCACCATTAGCTGCATGTCTCCTCTGACATCCATCCATTCCCCACCCACACCTTCACACCCTGCACGCTCACCTCATACAGGGGCTTTGGGCTTGGCTCAATGCACAGAGCTGGGCTGAGCCCCCTGCAAATGCACATAGCAGCTCTGTGCAACCTGCTGCACACCACACAAACCTGCAGGCCCTAGGCCACCCTACTACGCCCATTAGTGCCCACTGGCTTTACCCCAAGCAGCTGAAGACTGAAGAGTGTTGAGGGGCCACCGCCGGGCCACCGAAGAGGGAAGAGCGGCTTTCAGCAGCACGCCTGCGGCAGCTCCACCAAAGAGGGAAGATGGTTGAGCTGCCACAGGCCTGCTGCCAAATGGTGCTCTTCCCTTTTCGGCGGCGCGGGGCTCAACGCTCTTCCCTTTTCGGCGGCGCGGTGCTCAACGCTCTTCCCTTTTCGGTGGAGCTACTGCCCTGACAGCATCCAGAATGCTGCTCCCCACCCGCCGTTTGCCGCCCCAGGCACCAGCTTGCTACACTGGAGCCGGCCCTGGTGCCCACTGCTGCAACCAAGCACGCTGCTCAATAGAGCTGCTCCTGGGAGTCTAGGTGAGAGGAGGCTTGGTGGGCCTAAAGTCCATGGCATGTGGCTGATTGAAGAGCATGAGTCACAGCTTGCACAGCGTCACAGAGACAGCTTCCTTCCCAACCTGCAGGCACTCCCTGAGCTCAGCAGGGTACAGCCACTTCCTTCAACACTGCCTTTAGAAACAGCTGAGTAATCCCGTTCCCAAGCCAGTCCCAGCCTCAGGGCTCCTTTACCCAGCAAGAGTGTTTAATTAGTAGGAATAATTACCAGGAAGTAATTCCTCTCCTTAGTCATTAAATAGTGACTTTTTGTAACATTGTAACATTGTAACAACAGAACTAAGCAACTGAATAATTCAGTGTCGGATTATGGAAAAATCACTTGACGTTCCCGCTAGTGACTGGCAGAATCAGACTAACCCATGTTCCTGAGGTGCAATCAAACATTGCTTGAGAGGCACAACTCCTTTGGAAGCTGAGTTTCCAAAGGACTGGGTGGAAGCCTCCTCCTTGGGACCCTACAATGCCCTAGGGCTTGTGCCCCAGCTGGCTTCAGAAGTGCTTCCACCTGACTTCTGGGAGGGCAGGGCCAGGCCCTAAGAAATCCCAATAGTCCATAATGCTTTTCTCAAGTCCTGACAAATGCACCTGGGTAGGTGTCACCCATTCAGGCACTCTCCACACACCCACACCACTTGCTGCCTGGGCCCTAGGCGATACTGTAGCAGAGCCCCAGCCTGAGATGCCAGTTTGGTGACTGATCAGATCAGCAGCATTAAAGCCCCTCTGTACAGCCAGCTCCAGCCCTGGTGTAAGCTGCACCCACCAACATCAGTTTGCTTCTTGCTTGCCTATAACCTGGGTTTTGGTGAATATTTCTTCTTTCCAGTCATAGGATGGCCGGACACAGCAATAACCAGTGCATGCTAAGGGGCAGGGGGATGGGAATACTTGTTATGTCCATACTAAGACCTGGGAAAGCCACTCCCACAAATAAAACACCTTTGGTACTTTAGAGCTAAGGTTGTCCAGGGGCAAATCCTACTGCAATACCTGCTAAAATACTAGTAAACCGTCAAGTATGTCCCTCCTTGCCCTTTCCCACTGTATATGCTCCCTTCCCTGTCCCTATCACCTCACATGCAGCATACACACACCTTAGCCTGCACCATGCTGATCATGCTGCTGGGATTGCTTGGCATGGATGGCAGCTCTGGGGCAGGCTGTGATGAGCAGGGAGCAGGAAGGTTTCTCTGGAGGGAATGTACCTGGGCTGTAACCCGATCCCCCCTTACCTGGAGTCGGGGGAGGGGAGGCTTCCTGCCTGAGTGTGTATGTGAACAAAGGCTGTGGGAGTAGCCGGGGGGGAAGGGACAAGAGGCAGTTTCGGGAGAGGCAGGTGGGAAGCTGGCTGGGGAAGAGGAGGGTGCCCCAAATCTGGGGTCTTAGCTCCCTGCCCCCCAAAAGAGCCTGATTAAGGGGTCCTGTTTGTACTGACAAGCGCTGCGTTGGGTTGTGTTCCTGTCATCCATAATAAACCTTCTGATCTACTGGCTGGCTGAGAGTCTCTGTGAATCCCTGGAAGCGGGGGTTCAGGGCCTTGACTCCCCCACCCTCTGTGACACAGGCAGAGAGTAGTTTGGGCTGGATTGTTGTTATCATACTGTGTTGGACTCTGGCTCTGTGGTGGAAGATTAGGAGCAGGCTAATTACTGACAGGGCACTGTGAAACCACTAGAAAGGTCTTAGGAACTGTTTGGTGCATGAAGGCGAGAGTTACAGCTGTTCAGAAAGTAGCCTTCACCCCCCCGCCCCCCCCGCCACCACTGAAAAATTCAATTTTTTTGGTGAAAAATGTTGGCTGAAAACTGAAAATTTCTACTTTGACTGGAGCCACAGGGCCTCATGGGTATTTGCAGTTCAGTTGCCTAATGTTACCATTCTAGTCTATGGGCAGGTTTTTCTGGCTGCATGACATCTCCCAGGATGCACTATTGTCTCTCCGCTTGGTGATGGGAGGCGATGCATGGAAGTCCCTGGCAGTGATGCATCATAGGTGATGTAGTCTGGCCAGAGACCCCAGCCATGGAAGAGGGTGGGAGTATAGGACACTTGAATTCTTATGTGCATGAGACACTCTAGTGGTATTTTGAACCAGAAAGTTTTGGATATTTGTCTCTTTTTGTTAACAAAATAGTGAGATTTTCTACAGAGGCAGACACTTCATTTGCTTGAATATCCAATTATCTATCAGAAAAGGGGTTTTGATGGGACATTTTTGAGCAGCCCTACTAAAAACATCTGTGTGACACAGGTTTTGTATTGTGTAGGTAGTTGTGTTCCTGGGGGCTGCTATGTTGGATTGCTGGGGTTGTCCTCGAGACTGCACATTTGTTGGTGTGGGGCATGGGGGTTGTATGCTATGGTGGCTGGAGAGATGGGTGAAGGAGGAGCAGTGTGTCCCGGGCAGGAGCAGGAAGAACGTACCTGGGTATTTCCTAGTGTTTTAGTGAGTGTGTTGCTTTGATCTGTGCTGGAGCAACCCTCATTCTCAGCAAACCAAGTATTTTGTTTGGGAGAATGTGCCCAAATACCTGGCTAAGTCAGATGTTGCTAGGGAGGGGGAAATAGCAATTGAGAAGTCCTTGGTTGTCAGAATGATCTAATAATAATAAAAAATGAGGTAGGATGGTGGGGAGTTGTTCCAGAATTCAGGTTCCTCCAGGCTTCCCAACCTGCTCAGACCCTTGGCCCTCAGCTTGATGCGCTCATGGAGGAATAACACATGGGAACAGCCAAGCCACTTGCTGCCTCACCAGGAAGCAGCCGGGAACAGGGTTGTCAAACCAAGTCGCATCTTGATTGCGGTGCAGACTGTTCTGTTGGTGAGAGTCCCATTGCATTACAGCAGCTTTATGCCAGCAGAGCCAGTGTGAAGGTGCCATAAGCTGCCGCAAGGTGGCCTCCATGGGGAATGCTCCACCATGCAGCTCTGGCACAGAGGTGAATTCCCCTTTAGAGTCCAGTCCAGTCTTGCCTGCATGTAGGGACCGAACCTTCCTCTGACTTCAAAATCAGCTCAGTTTCCTAAGGCTGCACGTGAGGAAACCCAAACACAGAAGAAAAGAGAGTTTTCATTTGTGATCCTGTACGGCAGCCAGGGCAGTGTTGGGGGGTTCAAGGGGAACTGCTGTACTGTGGGTTGAGTGCTAGCCAGTGTGGCCAGTGCAGGCCAGGTTTCAGGAGAAGCCGCTCCTAACACTAGGGTCTCTTTCCTCCTCCCAGTCTGTTCTTTCTCCTTGTCTGAGGCTGGGGAACTCTGTGCACATCACCTCCCACAAGCCATTTTGACATGCAGCGCTGAACTGACTTATCAGCCCCCTACATAGCTAATTTAATCCCTGCACTTTATCAGCCTTATTTCCTGCCCCCATTCCGTGTCTGTGGAGTTCAGATCCACCGCAACATTTAGGGGAATTGCCACACTAGGAAGAGTGCTGGGCAGTTACTCATTTAACCCCCTATAGTTCTGGTGTGCCCTCTGCTAAGCAAAGCACAGGAAATGCTGGCTCCTGGCATGAAGTGCCACCAGGACTGGATCCTGCTCTCTGGCGAGCCGTGTGGCACGCCCCTTCCTCACCAGCAATAGCATTCATCATCCTGACACATCACCAGCCCCAGAGACCCAAAGCCATGAGTCAGACCCCAGGGAATCATGAGAGGCTGAAAAAATAACAAATGTTTTTTTCCCCCTGGTTTCTGAATGTGGGTGCATTCGGGTCACAGTCACCAGCTTTCCTCTGCTACCACAAGGGCTAAAAGCTGACAGATTTTTAATGAGAGCTGAGAGGCTGATGTGCTGCTGAAGTGACTCCAGGAGCTTGGGCTTGAAGAAATCAAACATCATGAGAGTCACTATAAAATCATGTGCAATGGCAGCACAGCTAATGCTGACTCACAGGTGGTGAGACTCATCGGGAAAAAGGATATCGGCTGGCACAGCTCTCCCAAAGCACTGTGTATGTTTGCTGCTGTGATAGTGGCTTTGCACAGCCCCATCGGTGACCTTCAATGCCCCGGAGAGCACCCTTGCAGGCAAAGTAGCTTGAACAGGGGGGAGGAGCCACTCCACTCCAGCCAGAGAGGAGGGGCACTATGGGGTGCTGCTTACCCAGCCATACGGAGCAGCGGGAGAACCATGCTCCCCTTACTACAGCCTGTGTCTACATTTTGCTAACCAGGATGCTGGAAGATCTGGAAAAGATTCTGCCCCAAGTCTGATGTACTTCCCTGGGGTGCAACCTGGAACTGGGGTACCACTGAGCCTTCTGTCTCACCAGCCTGGGCTCCCTCTCTCACTGTGATGCTGCAGACTCACTCCTGGTCCTGACCTTACACAAATATTCATAATCAGGGACACACCCAGCTGAGTTACATGAATGCTTTCACTAGCCACCCATGAACCAACAATACAGAGGCTTCCGCCAATTCATCCCTGCTCCCCAGCCTAATACCCCAGAGCTGAACCACCTTGCCCTGGTCAGAAATCTGACCAGTGTATGTTATTACTCAGTCTGCCCCTCCCTCAATGTAGAGAGGAAAATGCACCAGTCTCTGTTCCTGAGCAGATTTCCCTTTGCACTTCAAACAACACACTGTTCTTAGGTTAAAATATAAGAAAAGACAGATTTTACTTGATTATAAGTAATAAGTCTAAAGATCAATGTAGATTAGCTAAGACATAAAACAAAATTGCAATCTAAATTCTGTAAACTGAACAGGGTTTGAATCAAGCAGTGGCTCATTCTGGTAGTACAAACAGTTCACCAATCTTCCATACACAGGCTGGGATTCTGCCTTTCCCATGTGGACCCACCTCCCCGGTCCAGTCTTTGTCCCTGAGGTGTTTCCAAGTGTTGAGTTGTAGTGGGAGTGAGGCCAAGTGATGATGTCACTTACCCCTTTTATAGCTTCTCACAGGTGGTTTTTCCTAGAACCCCCAGCACAGTGAATAGAAAAGTCCAAGCACAAGATGAACTCAAGTGTCACCTGTCCTTGCATGCTTCAATGAGTCATAGTAGGGGCCATTACCCATATGCTGGCTAGAAAGTTCACAGGATGGTCCATCAGATGAGGCTAAGCTTCTTCCATGTCCCTTTGATGAGCCATCAACCTGAATAGTTCAGTCATGCTGTGCTGGTGTTGCTTTGGGGTACAGAGCCTCACACCAGGTTTTACAGTAAGCTGGTTAGTGTTGTGGAGCTGGTGAATGCATAATGCAGAGAGGATCAGTGAGGCTCTAGGCTGAGTCTTAGTCAGTACTTTGGGCCAAGTAGCTCCTGGTGGGCAGGGTTGCACCGGTGATCCCAGCAATCATGGCAAGCCACCGCTGACCAGCTCCGTGCACTCTGCAGCAGGGCTCCCTGTTCCTGTGCTAGGTGCTGCCCAGTGGATGTAATTAACTGTCCCTACACCTCTGCTCTTATTGCTAATGGTTGCTTCTCCTTGCAGGTGTTTAAGTGGACAGGCAGCAACACCTTCTTCATTAAAGGAGCTGCAGATTTGCTAGTGATTGGCGGGGGCAGGTATGTAGCTGACAGAATGGAGCTGCCTTTCACTGGATTGAGTTTTGGGGCCTGTTCTGCTTTAATGCTTCTAGAGGCCCTTCTGCCCTCACAATGTAGGGGAAGTCAGGGGCTGCAGTACTCCAAGCCAAGCACAGCACAGCCCATCCTGAGCCAGAGCAGAGTCCTCTATCCAGTCACAGGGGTCTGGGTGGATGTATCCACTCACCCCCTCTGGGAGTCTGGAGACAGACCTGGCTGCTGTTCTGAGATCTGCTGCACAGAGTAGCTTGGGAAATGACTTTGCTCATCTAGCACTCCTTCAGCCCAGCCCAGCCCTCTATAGGGAGGGAGGCTTCAGGGGAGTCGAGTGCATGATTCCTATCAGTGAATACATCTGGCTTATTTCCCCTCTGCAACATCCATGCTCAGATGTGAGTGAAGGGTTTCAGAAGTGTTTGCACTGGTTGCTCTGTTCTCAGGGTACATATGTCTACACTTGGAGCAGGCGATGTAATTTCCAGTTTGAGGTGACATCCCTGGGCTAGCTGAGATGAAGCTGGTGCACTAACTCTAGAAGTGTTGGCGAGACAAGGCCATTCCAGTGGGAGTGGTGACACTTAGTACTAACAGGAAGGGGGTCTTGGAAGGGTGGACAGCTCCCCCCAGTCCAAGATAGGGGGACAGGTACCACAGAACATGAAGCAGTGTGCCCCGACAGACCAACTGCAAACTCCTCTGCCAGCAATGAACCCCTGTGTGGGGCACATATGCTCAGCCTGGTCATGGCCATAGAACTTTGGGAAGCACTGAGCCCTTCCCTTCTGCCACAACCCAGCGCTTTGTGAATGACCACGTCCCCTACCTGCCACCATCAGCCAGTCAACAACACAGGGATGTACCTGACAGAACCAGTTTGCACCAGGGCTCCCCTGGAGTTAACCGTAACCAACTAAATTGAGGCAAAACCTGCATATACCCCAGGAAGCGGAGTGGGACTAGCCAGCATGTGTTAGCTCATGCTGACACCCCCCCCCCAACCTTCTCTAGCCTAGAAAAGCCCTCAGAAGTGAACTCAAAATTGCTCAGCAGCCCCCATGCCCTGCTCCCTCCGGTGTGCCCCATGTGCATGGCATTGCCCCTCCCTGTGTTCATCTATCCTGGTCACACCCAAGGAGCACAAGAATGGCTGGAAGATGCCTTGGCTCTGGCTCCAGCTCCCTGTGGGTTATGCAGCCTGTTTGCGCTATTCACCCAGCTGTGAAACAAGCCCATTAAAATGCCACTCCACCCTGAGAAGCAGCTGTAGCAAGGGGTGTTGTGGGGCTCTGAATGATTCTGTATTATGTGTGCCAGCTAGAAGGAAGAAACTATTTCTTCCACCAGCCCTGCACCGTCCCGGGATCTGCAAGCCAGGCAGGGCTCTTCCCCCTTCTGCAGCCTTACTACTAACACAGGTCCTGCAGTGCGTGTCAGGCGCACAGGGCTCCTGTGCCACCCATTAGCCTCTAGTATAGAGGTGGCCAACCTGAGCCTGAGAAGGAGCCAGAATTTACCAGTGTACATTGTCAAAGGGCTACAGTCATATGTCAGCAGCCCCCATTCCCTGTCCCACTGGCAGCCCCACCAGTCAGCACCTCCCCTCCTTCCCCGATCAGCTGTTTCATGGTATGCAGGAGGCCTGGAGGAGAGGTGTCAGGGCATGGGAAGGGGTGGAGTGAGGGCAGGGCCTGTGGCAGAGCCATGAGCACCCTCCAGCACATTGGAAAGTTGGCACCTGTGGCTCTAGCCCAAGAGTCGGTGCCTATACAAGGAATCACATATTAACTGCTGAAGAGCTGCAGGTGACTCCAGAGCCACAGGTTGGCCACCTCTGTTCTAGTGGCTCCCTCAGTGCATCTCCTTAGTCTGCATGGCGCTGCACAATCACGAGCAGCTGTGCTGAGCGCTCAGTAAGGCATCTCTACTACTCAAGAGCCTAATGCAAAACATGGTAGAAGGGCAGCGTTCATGCTGGGCACGATCCTGGGAGGTTCTGAGCACTCTGAAGTCACTGAGAGCAGGGATGCCTTGTGCTTGGCAGGATCAGGCCCACTCGTTGGGCTTACACATGGGGACAGAGGCAGGGAACCCTCATTAGCTAACAGTTAGAGAGGCCCCTGCCCTGCCTCTCTTGGCCTTGGGACTGGAGCACTTGTCTGATACTCAGCTCTGTCCTCCCTTTATTTTCAGTGGCAAATTTGGCCTGTGGCTGGATGGGGACCTGTACCATGGGGGAAGTCACCGATGTGAGACATTTGACAATGAAATCCTGTCACCCCAGGAGCAATTCTTCATTCGGGACCTGGAGGTTTGGGCCTTGTCCTGAGTCCTCAAAGCCCACCGCACCCCACCGGGGATTATGGGAACTGCCTGCTTTCAAATGGACCCTGGCTGACTCTGGCAGCTGTTCCCAGCAGTACCTGGAACCCTTCCAGAGGGCTGTGCTCAGCCCCTCTTCCCTTTACCCACAGGGCTCTGCCAGCCGGTGCTCCTTTCTCCTCCCTGGCGAGCACTCACTTTAGAGAGGGTAGCAGGGGCGTTCCCAACCATTTTCCTGTCAGTGAGGTTGACCTGCGTGGGATCAGAGTGGCCCCAGTGAGTGGCTCCCACAAGCACTGGATTTTGATGCAAACGGAATCTTACAAGCAACTGGGCGATTTAAAAATAAAATTCCCACATGCAGCAACTGAGTGTTAGCAGCAGGGGAGCTGCCTGTTGGGACACCCCAAGCTTATAGCACTGACTGGCAGGGCAAGTGAGCTCCGCCATTGTCCACAGTGAATGAGGCAATCCCCTACCCCCAAGGCAGAGAGCGCAGGGACAGCATGAGGGTATTGACATGGGCTTGCTAGCACTGCCAGCAGTTAGAGCTCCATGAGATGTGAGAACCAGGGCCCCGCTCCCCCATCCCCACTCTCAGAGAAGCTTATTGAAGGGGGTACAAGGTACACACACATTTTTATGTTGCTTGTAATGAGATGGGCCTGAATCAAAACCCAGATCCCAGCACCCCAAGTTGCAGGAGAACTCAGGTCCAAACTCTGCCACTGCCTCCTGTCCCTGTAACAGGCCAAAATAAATCCCACAGCAAAATTCCTCCTTCCACCTCCTTCTCTGAAGTCATAGGGCAGTGCAGGGCCTGAGCAGAGAATGGTGGCTCAAACCCAGCTGAAAGGCGCCTATTAGCATCCCCTTCCCTCAGGTCTTCAAATGCAGTCTTCATGTCTATAGGCCAAATGTCACATTCTCTTCCAGTAACATATGATGATAACATGTTGCTGGTTATCTTCGCTGCATTGATATCTTTACTTATTACTCCCGTACAATAGCTGAGAATTTGATGTCACTTTGACCCGTCATGACCATTGTGGCAGCATCTCAGTAACATCATGCTAGGCACAGGTCTGCCATCTGGCTGCTCTGGGAACCTTCCACATGTCTCAGCATATGACATTGCTTCCTTGGCCTTCTGATTGGCCTGAATCCTTATTACCCTTCATGGTGCCTTAAATCTGAATTTGACTCCAATCCAAAATTATTCCTGCTCCATTATAGGGACTGGGAATAGAGCTAATGCCTCTCTTCCAGCATGAAGATCTTCCAAAGCACAAGGGGCATCACAATAAATTGATGGAAAAGGTCATTCAAAATTGGGCTCCTTTAGCTAACAGACTGCTTTAGCTATGGATGTCTGACCTTTAAGAATGCATTTGGCAATTTTCAATTTAACTGTGCATTAATTGTAGTATTGATTTTAATACAAACAATCCACGCTGCAATTCCATTAAAAAAGTTGTATTAAAATATTTGTATACATTCTTTTTCAGTCAACTCAGGCTCAGTCAGTTTGAACTATTTAAAAAAAAAAAAAGATCCAGCTCAGAGGTAAAGTTTCACCTTTCAAAAGCAAAAAGCATGGATCTCTCAAGCAAAAGATTTTCTACAGAACCCCTTTTAAAATAGTTTCAAATAAGCAAATACAGTGGGACCCCGCAATACCGCGACAATCGGGATCCAAAAAAAACCCGATCGCGGTAACGGCAGGGTCGCAGTATTGCAGGGTTCCGCGCATCAAAGCGGCGGCCACCACCGCCATCAGGAGCCAGCCGCGCACCGCGCTATAAGGGAATTCGCGCTATAGGGGGGCGCGGTATTCTGGGGTCCCACTGTACCTTGAAGTGACAGTTGTGAAATGAATACATTATTCTGTATGTAATATTTCAAGTTGCCTTGAATCACAGGGTTTTAACACAATTGCTTCACTCTTTCAGTCTGATGAAGTTGAGTACAAAAGGCTTATTCCAGAACTGCTAGAGAGGTGCTTCCCAAGTCAGTGAAGATTTCTGATGACAACCATTTCATACACCTGTAGATCTGAATCACTGGTAGCGCACTGAAACAACACCCCCCTCTGGTGAACACATGGGCTTGTGCATATTAAAAGAACAGCAGACCAGAATTATGGCATGATCAATTCCCTTGCCTCCATCTAGTAGTTATCAGATGCCATCTCTAGAAGGTACAGTTTAATTAATCTCATGTAACGGAGCTGGATTCTCAATGAAGACTTCTTATGGCACTGATTGTGTATTCAGACCCACTAGTGACTAACATCTGACTTCTAAAATCAAAGATTCAGAAAAAGAGAGATAGTTTTTCTTCTTCATGTTTTCTTCAAGGACATAAGCAACTTTAAAAATCCCATTTCTATATGAAGATTTTTTTTTACTTACTATGTTTGAAAGATTGGAGGAAAAATCTGCCTACTTTGTTTGCCTGTGTATTGGACAGCCATTTGTAAGTAGTCAAATTGAGTCCCCACTGCATTTGTGCTGTATGAAAAGACTCAGGCAAAAGAACATTTAAATGGCAGGAAAAAGTGATTGTAAAGCCACAAAAACACAATCTAAAACACAGTGTTTTTTTTTAAAAAAAAAGCCACATCTGACTGATGTACTTTTCACTTCAGTAAGGCTTAAGAAATCTGAGCTATATAGACTTTGCTCTGTCAAAACATTTGGCATCACAATTATCTTAAAAGAAAGGGACCTGAAGTAGGGGACATAGTACAGATCTTTCCAATTTTTTTTCTCTTTTATCTATGACATTTGCCCCAGTAAAGGAAGCACTTACTGCTCACATTTCTTTGATTTTAGGGAAGTCAAAATAGTGTTAAAGTGCAATGCTAGTTACACTACAACAATGGTAAAATATTAATTTCCTTCTGGAATTTTATGGAAGTTTGGGGTATTTCAAAAGCCTTCATTTTTAAAGGTACTCTTGCTACACAACCCCCTTACATTCAAGTCAAACACTAAAACAGCAGTGTTCTGCTGCAAGTAATCACTGATCACATATAAAATTCCCCTTTGAATGTCAATGCATGCTGGGCTTTTAAATCACTGTTACATACAGGAAACGTACAGCAACTTAAAAAGTGCATTATTGTAAACTTGTTCTGTAAAGCTTTTCAAGTAGGTTTTATACAATGTGCTGTTCTCTTTCAAGTATCTTTTAAAGGGATAGCAAGAACAGCGCAAAACTGTTACTGGAAAGGCCTTAAATATTGCAAATTAACTCAATTTAACAAATATCAGTTACTGGAAGAGTCTGGTTCTGGATTTTGAAGCTTCTCTGCAGTCATTTGGACTTTGCAATTCATCCTCATCAGGGTCATTCCAGCTTGGTTTCATTGGAGTTAGTTCAGGGGCGACCACATCACCATCCTAGAAAGTCATTGAAAGGAAGTTGAGAAAAAGTTTTACAAGACCATCCTTACCTTATTATTTATCTTACTGTAGGAACCTGGACCTCATTGTGTTCAGTGCTATACAATAAGAACAAAACAAGAAGCTCAGTTTTAGGCTTACGAATAGAAAGGATGAGAACTGAGCCATAAAAGGGTCATTATCAATGACTGAGCACTTTGTAGGTAAGAAATCTTAAAAACATACCCAAGTGGTTCGGTTCCCAAAGCTTAGTCACCAATAAATCCAGGAAGTAGGTGAGCCAGAAAATACACAGTATATTACACTGGTCTACAATTTTTTAGAAGTTGTCTGCTTCAGAGATAAAATGTGATATTTATTATGTATTTTGATGTGCTGAATTCAAATATGACAATTAAAACAACTGATTGGCTACTGTTTCTAAGATATTTAAGTTTTTACATTTTATGTCTATGTATATTGTGTAGATAGTAGAGTTTTAATCATAAATTGTAAACCTAGGTCTTGTCATGTGTTTATGGTTGCTTTACATGATAATATTTCACCTGTCTTGTTTATGTAACACTTTAAAAATCAGCAAAAGGATTATATAAATAAAATGTATTATGAAACAAAAGACAAAAAGCTATTATGTGCATAGTTTAGTCCTATTCAGTGTCTACTCAGCGCTTCTTGGCTTGTCTCTTGTATTCATTAAATGGAGCATCTCTTGTCACTGTCCAGCAATAGTCTACAAGCATTGATGGGCTCCATTTGCCCTGATAGTGTTTCTCCATTGTTGCAATGTCCTGGTGAAATCGCTCGCCATGCTCGTCGCTCACTGCTCTGCAGTTCGGTGGAAAAAAATCTAGATGAGAGTGCAAAAAATGTATCTTTAGTGACATGTTGCAACCAAGGCTTTTGTATGCCTTGAGGAGGTTTTCCACCAACAACCTGTAGTTGTCTGCCTTGTTGTTTCCGAGAAAATGTATTGCCACTGACTGGAAGGCTTTCCATGCCGTCTTTTCCTTGCCACGCAGTACATGGTCAAATGCATCATCTCGAAGAAGTTCACGAATCTGAGGACCAACAAAGACACCTTCCTTTATCTTAGCTTCACTTAACCTTGGAAATTTTCCACGGAGGTACTTGAAAGCTGCTTGTGTTTTGTCAATGGCCTTGACAAAGTTCTTCATCAGACCCAGCTTGATGTGTAAGGGTGGTAACAAAATCTTCCTTGATTCAACAAGTGGTGGATGCTGAACACTTTTCCTCTCAAGCTCCAATGACTGTCGGAGTGGCCAATCTTTCTTGATGTAGTGGGAATCTCTTGCACGACTATCCCATTTGCAGAGAAAACAGCAGTACTTTGTGTATCCAGTCTGCAGACCAAGCAAGAGAGCAACAACCTTCAAATCGCCACAAAGCTGCCACTGATGTTGGTCATAGTTTATGCCCCTCAAAAGTTGTTTCATGTTGTCATAGGTTTCCTTCATATGGACAGCATGACCACCTGGAATTGATGGCAAAACATTGCCATTATGCAGCAAAACAGCTTTAAGACTCATCTTCGATGAATCAATGAAGAGTCTCCACTCATCTGGATCGTGAACGATGTTGAGGGCTGCCATCACACCATCGATGTTGTTGCAGGCTACAAGATCACCTTCCATGAAGAAGAATGGGACAAGATCCTTTTGACGGTCATGGAACATGGAAACCCTAACATCACCTGCCAGGAGATTCCACTGCTGTAGTCTGGAGCCCAACAGCTCTGCCTTACTCGTGGGTAGTTCCAAATCCCTGACAAGGTCATTCAGTTAAGCTTGTGTTATGAGGTGTGGTTCAGAGGAGGAGGATGGGAGAAAATGTGGGTCCTGTGACATTGATGGTTCAGGACCAGAAGTTTCATCCTCTTCCTCGTCTGACTCAAGTGAGAATGATTCTAGTGCATCAGGAACCGGCAGTCCTTCTCCGTGGGGTATTGGGCTTATAACTGATGGAATGTTTGGATAATGCACAGTCCACTTTTTCTTCTTTGACACACCTTTCCCAGCTGGAGGCACCATGCAGAAGTAACAATTGCTGGTATGATCTATTGGCTCTCTCCAAATCATTGGCACTGCAAAAGGCATAGATTTCCTTTTCCTGTTCAACCACTGGCAAAGATTTGTTGCACAAGTGTTGCAGCATATGTGTGGGGCCCACCTCTTGTCCTGATCTCCAGTTTTGCAGCCAAAATAAAGGTGATAGGCTTTCTTAACCATAGTGGTTATACTGCGCTTTTGTGATGCAAAAGTCACTTCACCACAAACATAGCAGAAGTTATCTGCACTGTTCACACAAGTACGAGGCATCTCTGCTCACTTTGGCTAAACAGAAATGTGTCCCTTTGCAAAATCAAACACTGACAAATAAGAGAGCACAACACTGTATGATTTCTAGAGCTGATATAGGGCAATTTGTTCAGCAGAGTGATGTAAGCTTCGTTATGATTGCATCATCCATGACTTCTAGGAATAACATGATGCAATTCATATCATGTATGATGCAATATCAGCTTCAAATTGCATCATTCATTGTTTTGCCTAAAAAGCAAGTACTGTCCAAACCCAGTCATAGATTTATTCATAGATCCAGTCAAAGATGTATTTTAGTCATTTCTGGTTTAAATTGAGATCCCTTCCCTTTATAACTCACTTATCCTCCGCCATTCCCATGTCAAGGGTCATATATACTGACCCAATAGCATATCTTGAAAACTAGAGCCAATCAACAATTTTAAGCATCATTTTCGTTCTCAGTGATCCAGAATTAGTAAAGTTTGACTACATTTATTTCAGAAGCATTTTTGCTGTAGAGCAGTGAATTATCATACAAAGTGAGCCCAGTAACCATCCCACTGTCCATCTCAAATTCAACTGTCCAACATTGCCATAACAAAGTGCTGAGAATACCTGTGGCATGGATTACCCACATTCAGTTTTACAGAGTTGACCACGTTTCACCTGTTAAGAGACATTACTATTGTGCAGTGAACTGGTGTGGTGTTGTAAAGCTGGTTGCATGATGAAATCGATATTACACAGGGATGTTAGAAACAGAGAAAGCTTTTTACCAATCTCACGTGCAAAGCACACTAGTAATTAACTCTGTTTTTGCTCTTGGAACCCAGAACTGTTACAAAAGGATGAGCCCTAAGGTGATTCACATGCCCATGGTTGCAGATCATGCCTGTGGAAACCACACTCCAGTTGTTGGACTTCTGGAAGTACTGAGTGACTGCCAAGATTAGCTGTGGGGGCTCAGCATCCCTGGAAAACAAGCCCTGAGGCCTAGAACACTAGTTTTAAAAATGTTCAACACAAGGTATTATGCTTTGTCACACTGAAGGGATTTAAAGCTCTACATTTTTTATTGAAGGAAAAGAAACTGATTTGTGATATGAGTACGTTTCTCTCAGAGCTCCTTCAGACTGCATTTCATGTATTTGAGAAAACATCTAGACCTGAAAGAGCAGATACAGAAAGAGGAGCAGCTTAATATGAGATGCAGATTAAGTATTAGCATTCAAAACCAACTGCTAAGAGAAAATCTTTAATTGCTGGAAAAAGATATCTTATCACACTGTCCGTATCCAACTTGATACACAAGTCACACCTACTAAGGCTTACTGTCCAGAAAACTAGAGGTTCAATGCAAGTTATGCAATGCCATGATTTGCATATTTAATAAAATGTGAAATACCTAATTTACATTCTCATTTTATTTATAATAGCAAAATTGTCATTTGTTTCAATCATATTAACTGCTTTGCTACAGTGATGAACATAAATAATTTTATCAGCTGTAAAACAAGTTTACTGGGAGAAATGATAGCTGAGGGGTAGGCAAGGGGCAGCCCAGGGGAGGAGATGCTGTCTCAGACACATCACAGAAATGCCAAGTTAGCTCTATTGATATTATAGATGCCACCCGTGGCAGGAGTCCAAGGTTCCTATTTCCTTCAGGATCAGATTCCATCTCTCTCAGGGACTGTTTTTGACCCACTGGCTCAACATGGCCAAGAGCTGGGACCACAGAGGTGGCTCTGTCCCTGTCCCTGTCCCTATTGCAACAGCCACAACTGCATAAAGGGCCTACAATGTACTCTTCATCATGCCCTGTGGTATCTGTGCTCTGGGGTCTGACAGGCAGCAGGAACAACAGGCTCTATCCGCACACAGCAGCATGGACCTTCGAAACCAGGAATGTTTGGGTGGGGTCTCTATCCTCTTCCTGTTCAAGTCACCTTGTCTCCCTAGGAGACTGGGGCTCCTGAATAGGAGCCCATAAAAGATAATTAAAAAAAAAACAAAATTAAACTCTCACAGGGAAACAGGAAGCTTTACAGGCCTGGGACAAGCAGGGGAAGAAGAGGAAAACTGACAGGAGGAACAGGTCTGAATGATTCCTTAAAGAGATGCCACTGAGCCCTATCGTGATGGTTTAGGGCTGGTCTGCAAACAAAACTTACACCGGTTAATGAAACCGATGCAAACCCTTGGGTTCCCACTCATCTTATATTAACCTGATAACAGCTACCTTAAACAGAAATAAGAGCGTTCACATGGGTTTGCATTGGTTTAAGATCACTGCTTTGGTTAGAACATACAGCATTCCTGTGTAGACATGACCTTACAGGTAAAAATCCCTAACAACACATAGATTTTGAAGCTCCCAAATCCATGTGTCAAGCTGAGAAGCTTCAGGAGTACGAATTATTCTGGGCAAGCTCTCTGGCCTGTGTAGTACAGGAGGTCAGACTAGATTATCACCATGGTCCTTTTTGGCCTGGAAATGGATGAATCTGTGTATAGGGGTATTTATGAAGTAGTACCTTACCTGTGGTTTAGTAAAATCCATGTCCATACACCACTGAATAAAACACTTTGTTGCAGCATCTAAACTCTTCTCATCCTTTTTCTTGCAATAAACCCGGATCAGCTGCTCTGCAAATGTCTCTGGCAGAAGCCTTGAAACCTTTTGAATAGAGGAAAATAAATTGTACTGTTTCTTGGAATCTAGAGCCAACCGATCAATTAACTTCAAAATGTTTCCAAATATAGGTAGAAAAATGTAAATTCTCATTATAAAGCATAGTGTGTACTACAAAGTTAGGGAGTTTGACTGGAAAAATTAGTCAATCTGAAGATAATGTGGAATGGATTTTGGAAGGACTGTGTTAAATACTAAGATTCCAGATTGTGGTAAAACTGTACCCCTCGCCCCACCACCACCACATTATTGCACAGAACTGCTTTCACAAACTGTTATAGGAAAATTTCCTTCAGAAGCCAGACAGGTACGTTTGGTAAGGTCTTTGGCAAAGTGATAGCTACCTGTTCTTTCGATATCTTGACTGCCTGGCTTGGGTCAGACTTGCAATAGAAGCGAACTTTATCGATAGGGTTCTGTTCTTTCATTCCATAGTCCATATTGATAACCTTGATGGAGACAATTCAGAAATGGATACAGATGAACAAAAAAACGGTTACTCACCTTTTTCGTAACTGTTGTTCTTTGAGATGTTGCTCCATTCCATTCTAGGTGTGCATGCACCCACATGCAGAGTAGGAGATTTCTGGCGTAGCGGTATCTGTAGCGCCAGCTGTAGTGCCCCCTTGAGTGCTGCACTCATGCATCGGTATATCAGGAGCCGCTGGCCCTACATCCTCTCAGTTTCTTCTTCTCTCTCCTGCCATCCAACATCACCCTCTGACAAACAGATGCTAGGGACACCATTCCTTACCCATCCTGGCTAATAGTCATTGATGGACTTAACCTTCATGAATTTATCCTGTTCTCTTTTAAACTCTGTTATATTCCTAGCCTTCACAATCTCCTCAGCCAAGCAGTTCCACAGGTTGACTGTGCGCTGTGTGAAGACCAACTTCCTTTTATTTGTTTTAAACCTGCTGCTCATTAATTCCATTTGGTGGCCCCTAGTTCTTATATTACGGGAACAAGTAAATAAGTTTTCCTTATTCACTTTCTCCACACCACTCATGATTTTATATACCTCTATCATATCCCCCCATTAGTCTCCTCTTTTCCAAGCTGAAAAGTCCTAGCCTCTTTAATCTCTTCTCATATGGGACCCATTCCAATTCCCTAATCATTTTAGTTGCCCTTCTCTGAACCTTTTCTAATGCCAGTATATCTTTTTTGAGATGAGAATACCGCATCTGTATGCATTATTCAAGATGTGGGCGCACCATGGATTTATATAAGGACAATAAGATATTCTCTGTCTTATTCTCTATCCCTTTTTTAATGATTCCTAACATCCTGTTTGCTTTTTTGACTGCTGCTGTACACGGCATGGACATCTTCAGAGAACTATCCACGATGACTCCCAAGATCTTTTTCCTGGTTAATTTTAGCTAAACTAGCCCCCTTCATATTGTATATATAGTTGGGGTTATTTTTTCCAAAATGCATTACTTTACTTTTATCCACATTAAATTTCATTTGCCAATTTGTTTCCCAATCACTTAGTTTTGTGAGATCTTTTTGAAGTTCTTCACAGTCTGCTTTGATCTTAACTATCTTGAGCAGTTTAGTATCATCTGCAAACTTTGCCACCTCACTATTTACCCCTTTCTCCAAATCATTTATGAATAAATTGAACAGGACTGGTCCTAGAACTGACCCTTAAAAAAACACCACTAGTTACCTCTCCATTCTGAAAATGTAACATTTATTCCTACCCTTTGTTCCCTGTCTTTTAACCAGTTCTCAGTCCATGAAAGGACCTTCCCTCTTATCCCATGACAACTTAATTTAGATAAGAGCCTTTGGTGAGGGACCCTGTCAAAAGCTTTCTGGAAATTGAAGTACACTATGTCCACTGGATCCCCCTTGTCCACACATAAGAATGGCCATAGTGGGTCAGGGTGTGTGGCCTGTGCTCCTCATCTGATGTATGAGGTTTTGGAAAGATGATGTGTAAGTATATGTCCTGACCAATACGAATCTGGGTAACCATCTTGGGCAGAAACGCTGGGTGCAGTCACAACTGGATCTTATCCTTGTAGAAGGCCATATAGTAAGTAAGGCTCCAAAGTAAGCACCCTGATCTCGGACACCCTGTGGGCCGACGTTATTGCAACCAGGAACAAGACTTTCCATGAGAGAAGCATGAGAAAGCAGTAAGCCAGAGGCTGAAAGAGAGACCCCATCAGTCTCAACAGCATGAGATTCAGGTCCCAGGTGGGGAACATGATCCTGGATATGTGGGTAGAGACACTCCAGACCTTTCAAAAACCATGGCGTCATGTTGTGAGTGAAAATCGATCTGCCTTGGAACAGAGGATGGAAAGAAGACATAGCAGCCAGGTGGACCTTGACTGATGACAGGGACAAACCTTGGAGTTTGAGATGCTGCAGATATTCCAATATCTCCTACAGAAGGGCCTGCTCGGCCTGACTACCCATTCTGAGGCCCAGCAAGTGAACCTTTTCCATCTGGCTAGATAAGTCACTGGTTGAGGGTTTCCTGCTATCCAGCAAGACCTTCCGGTTTCGGGCCGAGCATGCAGCAGCCAAGCCATCAAGTGCAGCGCCGCCAGGTTCAGATGCAAAAGGCTGCCATAGTTCTGTGGCAGCAGAGGGGCAGGTGCAGTGGGACAGCTACCGAAAGGCTCAGCAACATTCCAAAGGCACACGGGGGCTATTAGGATAACTCTTGTCCTGTATTGCTTGATTTTTACAAGGACTCTGTGGATGAATGGCATTGGCAGGAAGACACACATCAGCACCCCCAACCAAGGGATAAGAAAGGCATCTGACAGAGAGCCCCTGTCCATTCCCCGGATCGAACAGAACACGTGGTATTTTCTGTTCTGCGTGGATGCAAACAGGTGCACCTGGGGAGCCCCCCATCTCTGGAAAATTATGCTGACCACTTCTGGGTGGAGCGACCACTTATGGCGAGATGAGAAAGTCCTGCTAAGGTGATCCACCAGAATGTTCCTGCTTCCAGGCAGCTACGCGGCTATCAGATGAATGGCACGCCACACACAAAAGTCCCAAAGGCAGAGAGCTTCTTGACAAAGGGCTGAAGACCTGAAGACCTGACACTGCCCTGCCTGTTGATGTAATAGATCTTAGCGGTATTGTCCATCAGAACCTGCACCACCTTGTTCCTCAGGTGGGGCAAGAAAGCCTGGCAGGCCAGGCGAACGGCTCCGAGCTCCCTGATGTTGATATGGAGGGCCAGACTGTCCTGCAACCAGTGGCCCTGGGAGCTCAGCTTGCCCAGGTGGGCTCCCCAGCCCAAGTCCGAAGCATCGGAGACCAGGGTCAGCAACAGGGATGGGGTCACGAAGGGGACTCCCTCCAACACTAACCTGAGGTCCAACCACCAATTCAGCGATGACCTGATGTGGTCCAGCACCCAGACTATCCAGTTCAGGTCGTGCCTGTTGGGAATGTAGACCAACACCAGCCACGTTTGCATGGGCCGAAGATGAAGTTGAGCTTGGCTGACCATATGTGTACAGCCCAACAGTCACAGGCAGGTGTGAACCGTGGTGAGCAGGTGGTTCTTTACATGGGAGATCAGGTCTGTCTGACATGGCCTGAAAACGCGCTCCTGGAAGGAAAGCTCTAGCTCGCGTGGAGCTGAGAACTACCCTCAATGAACTCTATTTGCTGGACGGGTGTTAAGGTGGATTTTTTCTCGTTTATTAACGAGCCCAGGTTGCGGCAGGTGGAACACACCAGATTAAGGCCCCTCTGCACTTGCTCCTGAGATGGGCCCTTGATGAACTAGTCACCGAGATACAGGAAGGCCTGGACCCCCTGATGTCTCAGATAAGCAGCCACTGGTGCAATACATTTTGTGAATACCCTTGGGACCAATCAGAGGCCAAAGGGTAGTGCTGTGAATTGAAAATGGCGTCCACCCACTATGAAATTAAGGAAGCGCCTGTTACCTGGGAATATTGGAAATAAGCATCCTTTAAATCGAGGGCAGTGTACTAGTCTGCCGGATCCAGCGAGGGAAAGATGGAAGCCATGCGAAATTTCAACTTTTTGAGAGACTTGTTGAGCTGACACAGGTCCAGGATGGGTCTGAGACCCGCTTTTGCCTTCGGGATTAGGAAGTAGCGGAACTAGAACTCTTTTCCTTTCTTTTCCTGAGGGACCTCCTCCACTGCCCCCAGGCAGAGGAGGTTCTCGACCTCTTGGACAAGGAGTTGCTCGTAAGAAGGGTCCCTGAAGAGGGATGGGGGAGGAGTGGGGGGTGGGAGGGCAGGGTGGCCGAAAATTGCAGGGTATAGCCCCAAGATACTATGTCCAGCACCCAGCAGTCCAAGGTGACTCACAACCAGGCTGAATGGTAGGAAGGAAGAGGGCTGAGGAAAAAACAAGGTGGATCTGAGAAATTGATTGGGGCGTAACTCTCAAGCACACCTTCAAAACAAACGCTTCTGGCCCCTGGGCTGCTTTGCCAGACTAGGACTGTGCAGGAGGAGAAGGAAGGGCAGCAAGGACTAAAACTAGTGTCTCTATCCCTTCTCCTTGCAGACCCATCGAGGTACTGCCCATTGCTGCCAGAGACCAGTGCCTATATCGAGGGGACTGGAGTCATGACAGGGAGTGCTCCTACGGGGCAGGCGACCAAGATCTGCAGGGAGAGGACAACCGGGGGAGGGCGAACAGTGCCGGTAGTACGGCGACTTGCGCCTCCCCTGAAGCAATTTGCATTGAGACGGCAGAGATCATGATCCCAGTGACTGAGGGAGAGCCTCAGAAGAGCTTGGCTGAGACTCCAAAGATCTGGGGTGAGAGGAGGAGAGCACTGCCTTGTCTCGGGGGATTGGCAGCATTCCACTGCCCCCTGGGGGGATTTAGCAGTTGGTCGCCCTCATAGGGAGCCTTGGCTGTTTCCTGTGGCATGTGTGATACTGGTGGCATGGTGGCCCCCCCCCCCCCCCCCCTCTGATCTCTTGGCGCCAGGGGAGCTTGGGAAGGCATTGATGTTGTCAGGAGTTTGAGTCCCCTATTGCTCCCGGGAGACAGTGGTGGATCTTTTAAGGGGCTAAGGGCCCTGAGTGGAGAGGCACATACACATGGCTCCATAGTGGCTGGGTGGCCAGAAGTGGGTCCTTTGCCCGATGTCCCATGGCCCTTCTTGCCCGGTGCCAGGGAGCCATTCTTCTTTTATGGGGGGCACCAGTGCCGGGAAGTGCCGGTGGGCAGAGCCCAGTGCCAGAAGTGTGCTGCGCACTGAGGCTGAGGTATTAGGTAAATCTTAGCAGGAAGGCTCAGAAGCCAGGTGGAGAGCAGTCTCCATGAGGAGAGCCTGCAAATGAATATCCCGTGCTGGGTCCTGGGTAAAAAATTTTTACAAATACAACACTTGTCCTTCACATGTGATTCGCCCAAGCACTTGAGGTGGCTGCTGTGGAGGTCACTTCCAGGCATAGGCCTGTTATAGTCCACGCAGGGCTTAAACTCCAGAGACTGGGGCATGGCCTGCCTGGGGCTAAGTCCCCACTGGGACTCTAACTTGTAACTACACTTAACAGCTACTTAACACTAACTACTATAAACAAACTATTTACAAGAACCTACAGCTAGAAGTCAGAACAGACAAAACCACTAGCCCTTGCTATACAAGGAAAAGCACTCCGACTAACCATCATGGGCGGTAAGAAGGAACTGAGAGGGCATAGGGCTGGCGGTGCCTGATATACCAACACATATACGCAGCACTCATGGGAATGCCACAGCTGACCATATGGATACTGCTAAGGCAAAAACCTCCAACGACCATGCACATGGACGTGCGCACACCTAGAATGGAATCGACATGAGCAAGTGCTCAAAGAAGAATACATATTTTTGAGTAGTTTTATAGACTTCAGATTACCAAGATTCTAACAAAATAATTATAATTATTAGTAGTTAGAAAATAGCAAGGATTATTCTAAAATATTTGGAGTTAACTAAAACAGTTAATCTTTATGAAAACACTAAAATGTCTTAATTGTTTCATGAAATTAGTTTCACTGATGTGATGAGCTTCAAGAAATTTGTAAAGTATCACCTTAAAAGTGACCTGCAATCAGAGAGAGAGGCGTCCAGCAAACAGAGTTGAGAGAAATCTAAAGTGATTTACAGATCGCCTTTCAGATATGCTTCAGATCTGTCTATATGTAGTGGTAGCCCTTACATTTTAATTTTGCCTTGGTAACTTGACAGTGCTACCATTGGAATATTTTTGACAGTTGAACCAACACAATTTTAACACACTAGTGCTGCCCCCAACCAATGCATATAACTATCCTATTTGTTTTCCAGAATATCTGAATTAAGAAAACAGAATTTTTAGGGTGGAGAGGAATGGGGCACAGAAGGCGAGAGGAGAGATCAAATCAATTTCAGCAGTGAAACACTTGCAGAGAAGCATTTCCCTTTTTCCAGTGACTCAGATGTAAATGAAGGCATAATCTGAGGACAATGGGATTACATCAGTGTGCCGGAGGACAGCAACTGACTTGCAGAACCTTTAGTACTGGACTGGCCATTACATGATATATTACATGCAGACGCAGTAAATGGAAAAAAACATTAAACCCTGATGATTTTTATTTTTAAACAAAGTTCACTTTTCCAAGTAGAGCTGCTCTGAAAGGGTCATGACCAAGGTTACACTGCCTATCAGCAGGAATAATATCTTATAGGAAAACATATTCCAGTCACAAAGGTATGGCTGGACATTGCACAACCCAAGAGAGAAGGAATGCTTCAGTCTCTTTCTACTTGCGGATGTAATACTTCAGTTATATTGTCTTTATGATAGTCTTAGGTAGCTATCCATTTTCAAGATCTAAATATGCCAAGAGGACACCCCCTCCACACCGCCTCAAGTGCAAGTCTACTGCCACACGGGCTTTAATGTATCTTGAGCACACGAGTAATGAGACTGCTGTCAGAGCAGGCTGATTCTCAATACTTAAGACTTGTCTTCACTATAGTGGAGATCGAGGCTGCTGCAATCGATGCAGCAGGTGTCGATTTAGCTGGTCTAATGAAGACCTGCTAAATCAACAGCAGAGAGCTCTTCAGTCAACTCCAGTTCCCTAAGAAGAGTAAGGTAAGTCCACTAGATAGCATCTCCCATTGATGTAGTACAGTGAAGACACTGGAGTAAGTCGACCTTAGCTATAGCGACTACATTATTCACATAAGCTGGAGTAGTGTAACTTAAGTTGACTTACCCCTATAGTGAAGACAAGCCCTTAAAAGTGACCTGCAAAGGTTTTTACATTTAATGATTCGCATGTCTGTCTTCAAGTCCTCCTAATTTTATTTCTATAAGTATATACTGTGTGTATGTATTTCATCATTATCATAAACAGTTAACTACAATTAAATACTAATTGAATAATCATCATTTATATGGTTAAATATGTATTATTGTTACATTTTATTTTTAAAGTTCCTTCTGTCTTTTATTTCTCCTTGAAGTTTGTCTTATGAACACAGTCCTGTGCTCTTAGAAGCTCCCGTAATTATGTTTTCTGTGAAACAGTCCACACTGCAAACCAATGGAACTTGTTAATCACTGATTATTCCAAGTCAGAGGGTTTTCTCATCCCACACTATACTAAAAGACAGCAATGTAACTACTATGGTAGAAAGGCAGCAAAAGTGGGGCAAGCTGGCATGCTCAGCATGCCAAGAGCTGTGATGTCAGCCTCTCCCTGGGGTTTTCATGTGAGAAGAAGTCTCATAGCCACTATTTTTAGTTTTTTCTTTTTTGACAATAGGGGTTTGACAGAACTAAAGAAAACAGAGGTGAACCTTCATGGACTACACAAGCCTCATTAGATGAAAAACAGAATAACTGCAAAAAACAAACAAACAAACTTTACAGGTCATCTTTAACATACTTTAGAGAACACACAAGTAGCACCACTGCTGGGACTGGATGGCATTTTCCCATTATCTTTGAGCTGTTAAGTTAGATTTGTAAGACAGTAAGACTTCTGTGTTTTGGTCTCCCTCCCATACTGGGGAAAACAGACCTGCCCTGAGTGAAGCATTGTGTTAGCATGAATTATTCCTAGAAAACAAGAATGACATCACTGGCAATCCAGACCCTCAAACACTAACTGATAGGTGAAAACAGGTTTTGTTTTCTGCCAGGTCCAGAACAGGTGAACTTATCAAACCCATAATTTCTAACTGTATAACTTAAATATATTATGACTTTTGAAATTCAGTTTATATAGACACTACAGAAATTATTATATTTCACAAAAAAAGCCTACTGTAGTGGTTTTTAAGTTGTGGTTGCTAGCAGCCTGCAGAAAACTGAAGGACACATAGTGGGTCCACCACTCATTGCTTCTACAGCCATTCAAGGCTCTTCTTTACAAAAACTAGTAGCAAATATTACAGAAGAGGAAATAAGAAGTGCCTTCAGGGAGCAGAGCTAGCAATGGAACAGCTGAAAAAGTAACTAAATGCTTTCCTAACATTACTCTTCCATTGCCACAGGGATGTTACATGATGACAAACTGAAGAGGGAAAAGGTTCTTGCAATCCCTGAGAAGAGAGATATCTACATGACAATCTTTTAACGCATGATCCACCTTATAAAAATTTTTGAGAATCCTTGATCTATAGGCTTCAGGAGTATCATAGAATCTCAGAGTTGGAAGGGACTTCAGGAGATCATCTAGTCCAACCCCCTACTCAAAGCAGGGCCAATCCCATTTTTGCCCCATCTCCCTAAATGGCCCCCTAAGGGATTGAACTCACAATCCTGGGTTTAGCAGGCCAATACTCAAAACGCTGAGCTATCCCTCCCCCAGTAATACATACAGGGAAACTGCTAGGCACCAGATATCAATTGCATACTCCACACAGGGATGGGAAGACACTGAAGGTTACCATATGCCTTATATTGTCCCTGAATTGTGCAATTAGTGTGAATGAGACAAACTGCTTTCTTATTTTGAATATAAAAGTGTACTCAGATTTGTGAACTTTTACATGGTACACTTGGCGCTTTGTGATATAAAAATGAAGACAGAGTATGTTTTACATTAAGTTTGCTCTGAAAGGACACACTTACATCAACTATAAAGTCTTCAGCATTCAATTCAACATCCTGAGGTGCATTCTTTGGTCTGGAAGCAACAATATCAGCTGGCAGTGTGTCGTACTGCTCCTGAGAAAGAAAGAACACTTTTAATTCCAGTCAAGCACTACCAGTTCCAGACCTATGCAACTGAACCCATATATCTGGAGAGAACGTTGCCATACAACCAGGTTGGTTGAGATAAGGCTAGATTATTTATTAATTAAAATACCAGCATGTTTAATGTAAATAATTCACCTTTCAAAAGAAAAGTTCAAGTGAAGATTTTCACCTGCATTAATAGACCATGACTACAGCTGAGGATTGGTCACATGACCAGGTGAAGCTATACAGAAAGTGCCTCAGCAGAGGGAAGAGGGGGACCGTGGTCAAGGATAGGCCTTTTTGGTGAAAAACTGACCAAAATTTGACCATATTATAAACCTCTGAAAAATCTCTTTGCATGTGCTTCAGAGAGACTAATTAGAATTTGGCACCTAAATTTGGCATCTAAATGATATGAAGATTCTGTCTGTACTGAGCATGTTCTAGCTCAGGGGTTGCAGAGGCTAAGTAAGACTTATTTGCAGTTGCTACAGCATGTTGCTGGGGACCGTTGTGGGGCCAGGCATTAGAACTAAGAGCTGAGATTCTCTCTCCTGTGCTCCCAATACTTCCACTGCTGGCATTCAGGCAGTGAGGAAGTAGAAACTGCCTGCCTGGAATGCGGAAAAGACAAAGCACTGACCTGGGCATGGCAATGGAGGGGGTATACTGGTACTGGGAGCTGGCAAAGTTGCAGGGGCAGGCAAGAAGACTGGGATTGACTAGGCAAGAAAACTGGGACAAGCAGCTGAGGGGTGGAAATTAGTAATTCTGTCTTCATGGCAAGGTTGGAATGGTATGCAATAATAAGGCCTGGAAACCACACACTGATGGATGAGAAAACAAAATGTTAAATAATGTCTCATTTAGTGAATATTGTCCATTCTATGCACTGAATGAGGGAGGGATCCCATGGGAAAAATAGTATTTGACCATGTAATTAAAGATTATATCATAATGCATACACACAAAGGGTCATTTCTTACATGACTGACTGACTTTGCAACCTTAATCTTTAATATAATGTATGTGTAATTTCCTAGGCTTTTAAAAAGGCAAAGTGTAAAAGAAATGTCATCATGTAGCATCACACTGATAGCCACACATTTTATCAGCAGGCTTTGAACTTTTAGATCCACCACACAGACCTCTGCTACTTGAGCTAATAGAGTAATTGATAGCAGTAATAGATTATCATTCTCTATGTTGACCAGCTCTAGGGGGATGGGATACTTTGCCAGTGGGTTTCACAGATTTTGCTAACACCAGATGAATGAAGAATCTCCGGAATTCTGGGTCCAAGTCCAGGTTCTATAGAAGTGTGTTTTAGTGCTCACAAACTATTGTTCATTCCCTCTGGCTCCAAGCATGACCTTTTCTACTCTGTTCCCTCCAACCTATCCTTGTCCCTATCCTATATCCTCACCTCAGGCTCCCTCTTCATTCTTCTCCCCAACCCACTGGCTCCCACCCTCCCACCCCCAATATTTCAGTCAGTCTCCCCCCTCATCCCCACAGGCTCATTGTCTCAAACTACTCTCTTCTCTGTTCCCCAGGATTGGCTCTTGTTCTCCAGCTGCATTTGGGTCAGATTGTTTCCTCCTCCATGCTGCTTGGGAGACAGAAAAAGGAGTACTTGGAGCACAGGACAGTCTCCCGACTCTCAGTTCTGATGCTCAGAGGCCCCTGGCAGCACTCATTGCAGGCAAAGTCCTGCTCAGCCCCTACAGTCATGGGCTGGAGTATGTTCAGAAGAGGTAGAACCTTTGAACAAATTTGTGGTCAAAGTACGCAAGTCTCTACTGAGCATGTGAGAATTGAGATTTTTTTCAAAGGTTTTCAAGTGGGCCAAATTTGGGCAGTTTTTCTCCAGTGAATCTCTCTTTCCAATTTTCAAATACGTGCACCAAAGTATACATGCAATAGAGCTTATAAATAAAGTATCTGAAGGGTTTGAGGGGGCGGGCGCATTTTCCTCTATTCTTGTTCTCTGAAACAACAATACCATTTTTGCTGAAATTTTCTAAACTAGTTCAGACAGTGGCAAGGACACCCAGCATGCAAAATTTCAGACCAAACAGTTTGACAAAGTTATAAACAAATGAAAACAGTGTTTTATAATGGGATATGTTGGGCAACTTTAAATATTGGCAGTTCTACCAACTCAGTCTAAAATATTTCAGTGTACTGTATTAAATTGATATTGACTGTTTTTGAAAAGAACAGCTATGCTGAGCTTGAAAAGTAGATAGTGACTAAGGTTGAGAATTTATATCTGCAAAAGTCAAGAAATTCAGAAGTTATATCTCACATGAATGTAAACTCAGCCATAGCACTAAAGCAGGCCTGCACAACTCAGAAAGCAGCAAGGGCCATATTACTGCAAAAAACCCAGCTGCAGGCCAAAAAGCCCCGCCCTCGCTCCGCCTCCATCCGCTTCCCCCCATCCCACTGCTTGGCTTGCCCCTCCCCTACTCACCTCCCGCGGGCCGCACAGTGAGCCCGTGCAGGCCGGATGTGGCCCCCGGGCCGCATGTTGTGCAGGCCTGCACTAAAGCCACTCTGACAACTTGGAGCCAAAATTGCACCAGAGTCTCATTACTCTGTTGAACGATTTTAATGTTTCCTTATGTTCAAATGTTCTCATTTGGTTTTTGGTCAAACTGACACTTTTTGACATGCAATTCCCTATATTTTTGCAGAATACATGTTATTTCAAATAAAAATATCCTGAAATAGTCCTCAGCTCAGCAATTGATCTTTTTTATTCAAATCTCTTATCCTTTCCCCTGGCTTCCTCCATGTAACAGCCCTTCACACACTTACTGGCTGAGTTTTGAAGAAGACAGGCGAGTTACCATTGGCCCAGGCAGTTTTAGGAATGATAGCAGAATAGAGACAAATCAGCAGAATAGTCAGAAGTGCATATTTAAAAAAGGCAGCAGAATTTGGAGCCCTCTATCAATAGACATTGGATTGAGAATGTTGTTTACCTCTGTAATTTCTTTTCCTGGTTCAGATCGAGTCTCTCCTAAATACTTGTATAGATCACGAAGCTCTATTTTACGCAAAATTTCTCGTGCTTCAGCCAACTCCTTATTACTAGAGTACAGAATCTCCAGAAAAATGTTATCTGTCGAAGTTAAATACATTTCATTTACATAGCCATGTACCAATTGTTACAGCAGACAGAAGCTGTGCATTTATGCACATATATCTATATAGAAAGCCTAAGACATGTGCCAAGAATGAAAACATCATTTTCAAAGTGTTACCAAACACACTAACATAACAATTTCAATGTTACTTCCAGAAGAGTGTGGGCTGCAACAGGCTTTTCACAATACTATTAGCATGAGATTCAAAGAAGAGGTTTGCTGACCTCCCAAACCCAGGACAGAAAGTTTAACAGCTTCAGAGTTAACAACCCTCTTTCATTACAGGTCATAGCACATCCCAATTCATCCATTCAACATGCACTAGAAAATGCCAATCCCCAGCATTACAGAACTAAAACAAGCCTATTTCCTAAGGTATGAAAAGTGCTGCATGTTATGGGGAACTCAAGTATGCCAACTAACTTAGATCAAGTAGTTTTATTATGTACATAGATACAATATCTCTGACTATGGATGCTGGCAACCAAACTCCATTTCTAAACCCCCAAAGAGCAAACTGCACACTAGTGCAAACAGTGCTGATAATACATTTTTACCTGACACGTCTTCCAAAACAGCAAAGGAAAAACTGGTTCTTTGATATGCATTGTCTATATGTATAACTTATTTTTTTCCATTGTCGGTGAGCATGTGCCCCACAGACTTATGCTTAGATTCTTTCAGGTAGCAATATCTGTGTGGGGCTGTGACTGCACCCTGAGGGTATGTCTTTACTACCCGCCAAATTGGCGGGTAGTGATCAATCTACTGGCGATCGATTTATCACATCTCATCAAGATGCAATAAATCGATCGCCAAAGGCAGTCCCGTCGACTCCGGAACTCCAGCTCGCCGAGAGGCGCAAGCTGGAGTCGACGGGAGAGCCCACTGCCAACCGCTGCCGCCGTGAGGACGGCAGGTAAGTTGGCGTAAGATGCACCGACTTCAACTACGTTATTCACGTAGCTGAAGTTGCGTATCTCAGGTCGAACCCTCCCCCTAGTGTAGACCAGCCCTGAGACTCCTAAAGGGTGGGTGACCCCAACCATCCCCCTCAGTTCCTTTGCTACTACAAAATCCTGGTGCTACCAGAAAGGAAGCATAGTATCAGGAAAAGGAGGGCTGGTCATGGAATATATGGACAATACATCTCAAAAAAACCACAGTTGCTGTAAGATAAGTAACCATTTATTCTTCAAGTGCTTGTCCATACATATTCCACTGTTTGATTCACAAGCAATGACTTAGATCACAGGGTACTAGGAGTCTATTTAAACAAAGATGGAATATAGCTGTGACAAAGTGAGCATCAGATCTTGATGATTCTACTATGGAGTAATGTTGCATAAGTGTATGCACAGAATTCCACTACTGGAACACTTCTCAAAGAAGCTGCTTGAGCCTTGGTGGAGTGCACTGTAGTCCTCAATGATGGATCTAACTAAGCTATTTCATAGCATAATTTAATGCAAGTAGAAATCCAGTTCATTCATCTCAGGGTTATACAGCCTAATGTGCAAAAGCTACACTTAACTCAGGTGAAGCCATGAATGGCTTAGTCCTATCAAGATGTATTGTGGGTGCTATCCTACTTAAGGTATACAGTTTAGCTTTTCCCTTGCTGGAATGTGGCTTGGGGAAAGAACACAGGTAGATGTATTACTTGATTCAGATGGCAGTCAGAGAAAACCTTTGGTAAAAATGCTGGGTGAGCCCTTAAGGTCCCCCTGTCCCTAAGAAATATTGTGTATGGGGTGCCCCACCATGAATGCTCGTAATATCTCCCACTCTTCTAGCTGATGTTACTGCCACTAGGAAGGTTAGTGGCAACTGGAAGAGGAAACAGAGGCTGGGAATTTAATGCACCCTTTGAGACATCAATAGGTTGAGGTCCAAGGGCGGGGAGACCCCCTGAATATAGTGGAATATATGAACATAAGTGCCTTCAGGAATCTAGCTACTGCAGGGTGTGAGAATGTTGAGTGACCCTGCAAGAGGACAGAAAGCTAAAATGGCTGCTATGTGGCTCTTAAGGGAACTTCTAGATAACCCTGAATTCCTAAAGGACAGGAGGTATTCCAGTATATCAGGTATCTGAGCTTGAAATGAAGGTAACTGATGTTGATAAATCCAACAGTGAAGCTTGGCTTCTGTTGTCAGTTGGCCTGCATGTGTGTGCTCTCTCCCTATGCTGTACCAACCCCGCGCAGATAGTTGGCCCAGCAGACCTCAATAGCACTTCTAAGACCACAGACTCAGTTTGGTGATGAAGGAGCTCAGCCAGGTTTATTGCCCTCAAGACACAATACTAGTGCCCGGCAGACTCTATGGAGACATTAACACATGAGTGCCCAGTGGCAAGGACTAAGCTCAGTCAGCAACAGGACTTTCCACTGCCCCTTAGGTTAGACAAAGACACCCCTCCTATGATCTCTCTTTTATAAATCAATACAAACAAATTACATATTACCCTTCTGATGTGGTTAGTTACCACCCTACACTTTGTACCTGTTGGTTCAAACAAAACATCTCCATTCATTACCCTGTCATCCTGACCTTATCTTTAGGAGGGGTCAGTGTGTACCATCTTTGGGGAGTGTGTTTCTACCATAACTTTATATCAGGGTGTGCTTGTATTAGTCTTCTGGGATGTATTTATGTGAATACCTAGTGACCAATGCTGCTTAGGAATGTCTGTGCTTTGGCAATGCCAGTCATATTCTTGCAAAGTTCATGTACTGGACAGCAAACTTTTAAGCAGGCATTTGTTTTGTAACAGGGCCTGACTCTTGCTGATTTTGGTTCAGGCCTCAGGCCTTGCACCAGGTCCCAAGTTCCAGGCTCTCTTTCTACTACAGCTTCCATTTGGCTGAGTAAGCACAACTTGTTGAGTCTTCTCTACTGTGGTTAAGAATATTTTGTAGTTTTGATGGGCAGCTCCTCTCTACTGCTATTAATCAACCAGCATCAATGCTGTGAGGTACAGGGACGTTTGATCCAAATGGAGGATCTGCCCCTCCCTTTTCAATATCGCTTATGGTTGAAGAGGTAACTCAGGGGTCGGCAACCTTTCAAAAGTAGTGTGCTGCATCTTCATTTATTCACTCTAATTTAAGGTTTTGCGTGCCAGTAATACATTTTAACATTTTTAGAAAGTCTCTATTAGTCTTTCATATATAACTAAACTATGATTGTATGTGAAGTAAATAAGGTTTTTAAAATGTTTTAGAAGCTTCACTTAAAATTAAATTAAAATGCAGAGTCCCCCAGAGTGGTGGCCAGAACCCAGGCAGTGTGAGTGCCACTGAAAATCGGCTCGCATGCCGCATTTGGCACCCAGGCCATAGGTTGCCTACCCCTGAGGTAACTGGACTGCAGGTCAAACAGAGAGATTCACCAAGTCTGAGAAACAGAACTACTTCAGCCAGATGCTGGCATGGCCATCTTGGTGGAGTCTTGTCTCAGTTTCCCAGTGTCTCTTGGGATTAGTGGAATTTAAGGGTATGCATATGCTAAATTCCTGCTATGGTCTGAACCAAAAGAGGAGCAATTCTAGTTGGGGTTTTAAGCAAATCCTCAGCATGCTGTCTACTTGGTACCGTGGGTGTGCTCAGTACCCAAGTAGCAGCAGTTGGTAACACAGATGAAAGTTTAACCACTGACAACCGCGGTAATTCTGATTCTACCAAAAGTCTTAACACTGTAAAGAATTCAATACCAAGGCTGTCAGTGCTTGCAGTAGCCCGTACCACAGTGATCCTACTGAAAATATTGGTACTGGGGCCTCCATGTTATCAATACGAGGTGATATATGGTGTTCTAAGTGAGACAGTACTGGGGCATGGTGACCAGTGCCTGAGGGACCCCTTCCTGGGCCTTGAACTATCTAGGTCAATAGAAGATTCTTTTGTCAACCTAACGCTGCCTACACCAGGGGCCAGGTGGTCTTAACTAAGTCTCTCAGGGGTGTGGATTTTTCATACCTGAGAGATGTAGCTATGCCCATGTAACTTTTCAGTATAGACCAGCCACTAGGCTGGTTACAAATGGACTAGCAAACAAATTGTAAAACAGGGGTGAATTATTGATTTAAGGGTATTTACTTTACATATTTTGACATATGATGTTGATAATTTGTGTTTTAACAGTTTATGAAGCTTTAACTTTTTGAATCTCAGTGTTAGTTTCAGTTGGTTTTCAGTTTGCATAGTCTAGTGGGGACAGTGTGTTGTGAGAGAAGTAGAGCCATTGATCACAGCTGAATCTTGATGTGGGGCTTCCCTAATCAGCAGGCCTATAAATGCTGCCAACCAACTAGCCAGCAGCACAGGAGCCAGCAAATGAGAGCTGAAAACAGGGCATTTTGGAGAAGGTGCCTGTGTGTCCCGTCCGCCGTGGCCCCCCCCCCCCCCCATTTCTTGACAGGAGCCTAGGAGGGAAGGCATTGACAGCTATAGAAGCAGCAATGATAGTGACCTGAATAATGGGAGAGGACAACAAAGATAACTTGATGAGGAAGCTACAGCATGTACATAATTCTGGAGTGGGTACCTGAAAGGTGCTCCATTTGTATGAAGTGCTGCCTGGTAGATCTGATGGAAGAGAAGATCCAAAGTCTGGCATTGCAGCTAGAAACTATGACTGAATTTTGAATGGGATTTGAGCACATGATGGAGAGAGGAGGCTGAAGGGAAGCCTCAAGACTTGCAGATGCAAGCTGGACCAGAGAACTGTGAGGGTAGACTGCTGGATGAGGAAAGCGGCCAGTGGAAGCATGTGACTACAAGAATGAGGCAGACACAAAGATTGACAAAGGCTGACTGATTGAAAGAGGAGGAACAGGTTTTTTAAGTTGGAAAGTGAATGGGAGAGGCAAGCAGTAACAGAAGATGGGGCAGCAAGAAAGAAGAGAAGAGTGGCTAGTCTTACAAGAAAAAGGGATGAGACAATGGACATAGCAAGAGTTTGGACCTCCAGGAGGATAGAGAGTGACTCACAGAACACTGCAAGTGAGAATAGAAGACAAGATTACTTGCAGCTAGAAAGAACAGAAGGGGGAAGGCCAGAGATTCGCACCAAAACCAGGAACAGACAGGTCTATGTGATTGGGGACTCCCTGTTAAGAAGAACAGACAGGCTTGCCACAAGTGCTGATCTGGAGAACAGAATGGCGTGCTATCTGCCAGGAGCAAAGAGACAGGATCTGGGCCTGAGGGTGTATACCATCCTAATAGGAACAGGAAAGAATCCACTGAATGTCCTTCACATGGGAACAAATTACACTGCTGGATTCTCACTGCCAGGCTAGAGAAGATGATCAAATAAATGGAGGCTCAGGTGATCTTGTGTGGGATTATATCTGTCCCTAGAGGACGAGAGTGAAAGTTAGACAAGACAATGATGATAAACAGATGACTCAGGCAATGGTGCTATAAGGAGCACTTTGGGATGTTCGACCATTTGGAAGCATTCACGGGCAGAGGACTGTTCTCATGGGATGGACTCCTCACGAGAATGGAAGGAAATATTCTTCTGGATGGAGATTGGAACAATTGATTAAAAATGTTTTAAACCAGGAATTCAGGGGAGAAGGTTGGAAGAGACCCATGTAATCTCCATGCCTGATTCTAATATTAAGCAGGAGGAAAATCCAGTAAAAAACAATACTGCAATGAAGAATGAAACAATAGAGGGTAGGAAAGCGGACAAAAAGATGAAAGATAGTGTCAATATCAATTACATTAACAGTCAGATAGGTGATACTGGCAGTAGAATGACTGTATCCAAATGGGTGAGGAATCTGGGTGAAGCCAAGAAGAAACGACTAAGTCCAGATGTTGGTAAGCCAATGCAAGAAGCATAACAAAATGGAGGAACTAGAACTACTTGAGTAAGAAGTAAAACTAGATATTATAAGGATAACAGAAACATGGTGGAATAGTAATAATGACTGGAATACAGGTATTGAAGGATATGTGCTGTTTAGGAAAGACAGAAATACAGCTAAATGTGGTGGACTAGCATTGTATATTAAAGATGAGGTAGACTGTAAAGAAATTAGAAGTGATTTAATGGATAAAACCGAATCTGTTTGGGGAAAAAATCACTTGGAGAAAAAGGGCAACAGAGACTCCAACTGGATAGTGCTTGGGCTTTGCTGCAGACCTTCAGGATCTGGTTTGAATAGAGGCCTCGAACATTTTTAGTTGAATAAATAGTACTGGAAATTATGCGATTATGGGAGACTTTAATTTCCCAGTTATCGACTGGAGGACAAGGGGTACTAATAATGGTACGGTCCAAATATTAATGGATGTGATAGCCAACAAATTTTTTCGCCAAATAGTCACTGAACTAATAAGAGGCGAGCCATTTTAGATTTAGCATTGGTAAGTAGTGAGGAATCACTTTAAGTCAAAGTTGAAGAAGCTGTTTGGAACCTGCATCCCAAAGGGGAAAAAATTCATAGGGAAGGACTGGAGACCAAACTGGATGAACAAGCATCTCAAACAGGTTATTAAGAGAAAGGAGAAAGCCGATAAGGAATGGAAGATGATGGATCAGCATGGAGATGCCCTGCTCAAGCAGAGATAGGACTGTGAAGCTCTCAGAGCAGAGAGGCCTGAGAGAAAACCGTTAGAAATCAGGACAGAGACTGAGAAACTGTCCAGGCAAGGAGGACTGGGAGAGACCCTGCTCAAACAGGAAACAGACACAGATCCCAAAAGGTGACGGGACCAAGTGGGACAGCAACAGAGGGAATCCAGCAGCAGCAACTATTAAAGGGAAGCAGTACATAGCTGCAGGTTATGCACTGCCTGGGTCGGGACCCAGAGTAGTGGGGGGCCAGGGTCCCCCCCCACAAAGGCTGCTGAGGAAGTGACCTAAGCCCCAAGAAGGGGATAAGACTCTACTAAAAATAAAAAAAAAGGGGGCTAGAATTTAAACAGTCCCTGAGACGGGGCTCAAGACCCCAGAAAAAGCCAACCATCTGTTGGACTTTGTTACCACAGAAGGGGTTCCTTCATGCATTTTGAGTGTGTGACTTGGCCGGAGAGCTGAGCCACCAAAGACCCGCCTGACGAGGTTAACAGTCAAGAGGGGCAGCTGCTTGCAGAGAAAGGAAAGAGTGCAGGATAGCACCCAGCTGACAGGAGGCAGCACTCACAAGGAGAGAGTGTACTATGTCACAAGAGGGAAGTATTATTTCCTTTATGAGGTGAGATCTCATCTGGAATACTGTGTGCAATCACGTTTAAGAAAGATGAAATCAAACTGAGACAGATGCAGAGAAGGGCTACTAGGACGAGAGAAATGGAGTACCTACCTTATGAGAGCAGACTTTAAAGAGCTTGGCTTGTTAAGCCTAACAAAATGAAGGCTCAGAGGAGATACAATTGCACTTTATAAATTAGAGCTGCCAAATGATTAAAAATAATAATCACGATTAATTGCGAGATTACAAAAGTAGTCACAATCAATAACAGTTAAACAATAATAGAATACCAATTTAAATTCAGCATGGAAGCATGTCATCTGGAATTGTGTTCAAAGCATGAAGGGGCATATGAACATTTAATATATCTGGCAGTGCACATAAATATCTTGCAACACTGGTTACAACAGTGCCATGTGAATGCCTGTTCTCACTTTCAGGTGACTTTGTAATTAAGAGGCAGACAGCATTATCTCCCATAAAGGTAAACAAACTTGTCTGTCTTAGCAATTCTTCTGAAGAAGAAGTAGGACTGAATGGACTTGTAGGCTCTGAAGTTTTACTTTTTTTTTTTTTTACTACAACAGCACTCAAAAACAAAACAAATTCTACATTTGCAATTTATACTTTCATGACAAAGAGACTGTACTACAGTACTTAAATGAGGTGAAGTGAAAACACTCATCTTTTTACAGTGCATTTACAAGTGTACTTGTAATCAAAAAATATAAAGTGAGCACTGTACAATTTGCATTCTGTGTTGAAATTGAAATCAATATATTTTAAAATAAAGAACATCCAAAAATATTTTTGGAATAAATGTAAATTGGTATGTTATTATTAACAGTGCAATTAAAATTGTGATTAGTCGTGACTTCTTTTTTAATCTAGTTAATTTGTTTTGTGATAATCGCTTGGGTTAACTACGATTAATTGACAGCCTCACTATAAATAGGGAGGGAGGGAGAGAAGCTATTTAAGTTAAGGGCTAATGCTGACAAATGGATATAAACTGACCAACTAATGTATGCTTGAATTTAGACAAAAGTTTCTAACAACCAGAGGGGTGAAGTTCTAGAACAGCTTTCAAGGGGATTATTGGGAGAAAAAACCTAATTGGCTTCAAGGCTGAGCTTGCTAAGTTTATGGAAGGGATGGATAGGATGAGGCTGCCTACAATGGCATATGCCCAATCTGTGACTACTGTTAAATATCTCCAAAGGCCAGATATAGGACACTAGATAGAAAGGCTTCTGAATTACCACAAAGAATTTTCCTTCAGGTGTCCAGTGCGTGGTCTTGCCCACATGCTCCAGACCTAAATGATCACAATATTTGGGGCCACGAAAGAATATTTCTTCAGGCCAGGCTGGAAGAAACCCTGCAGGTTTTTCACCTGCCTTTGCAACATGGGGCACAGGTCACTTGCTGGCCTGAATTGGAGTAAATGGTGGATTCTCTGTAACTTGAAGTCTTTAAATCAAGATCTGAGGACTTCAATATCTCACCCAGAGGTTATAGCCTATTTCACAAGTGAGTGGGTGAGGTTCTGTGGCCTGCAACATACAGGAGATCAGACAGATAGATGATCACGATGGTCCCTACTGGCCCTAAAGCCTATGGGTCTACTATCATTAAATGTCTGATACACTCCAACCCACAATAACTGTGAACTGTGAAAATTTAAAGAGATAGATTTTTAGCTGTCCAAATTTTAAAAAATCTAATTCTGCCTAGCCTACTTATAAACAGATACCCCATGGAAGCTGGTATGACTATGTCACCATCAGTAAAAGCTTACCTGTTAGCTTAGTGTAAGCTTCCATATCCTCCATTGCTGTAGAAATCTTGTAGTGTTTTCCACCAGTGCCCTCTATTTTAATATAGGGATCTGCTTTTAGGAAGGCATCTGTAATCCTATTTTGAGACACAGAATATGGATTTAGTGTTTTTAAAAGAGAAAATGAAAAGCCACAGTGTTTACAAATAAAGGACTATTAGCTAATAAGCACTCCAACCATGAAGCCAGAAGAATTCAATTATACTTAGGGTGGCCAGAAAGCAAATGTGAAAAATCAGGACAAGGATGCGGGCTAAGAGGAGCCTATATAAGAAAAAGACCCAAAAACTGGGGCTGTCCCTCTAAAACTGGGACATCTGGTCACCCTAGTTATACCGTAACATTTCATGTCTTCCATTGACTAAACCAGGCTTGTAACTGGGTGTGTCAATGCAAAAGCTGAAGTAACCAAACAGTAAATAACTGGCTTTTCAAATACTTAATAGAGTGCTTTTGTTTAAAACTCTCATAACTCTGATGAACTAGAAATCTGCCACAATGCAGTGCTTCTGACTGCATGTTTGTCATTACTGTTTGGTTGACTGTAGGAGTCTGGAAGTAAGTGACCGACACTCAGACTGTTATAATGTAGAAGTACTGCACAGCAGAACACACTTGGTGGTGACTAAGAAACTCCATGAATTGTGACGCAGTCAGACCAGAAGGATATAGGAGAGTGCTGGAAGGCAGGTATATTAGTCTGAGGATGTGCAGGTCCCTGTTCCCTGGATAGCCAAACAAAGGCTACTCCAGACCAATCAAGACACCTGGGGCCAATTAAAAACCTTCTAGAAAGGAGTAGAAACAGCTAGCCGAATTGGGACACCTGAAGCCAATCAGGGACTGGCTGAATCCAGATAAAAACCTCCCAGTTAGTCAGGTGGGCTGTGGGTGTCAGGAGCTGTGGAAGGAGGTTGTGCTGTTGGTGAGACTGAGTGGTGGACAACATATCATACAGAAGGAAGGAGGCCCTGAGGTAAGGGTGAAGTGGAGTTTGAAGAAGCAGGGACTGCTGTGGGGAAGTAGCCCAGGGAATTGAATTGTGTTTTGTGGATAAAAGGTCAGCCATCTTAGCTGATACTATTAGGGTCCCTGGGCTGGAGTCCGGAGTAGAGGGTGGGCTCGGGCTCCCCACCTTTTCCCACCTTCCATACTGGCCTGTCATGAAGGTAACTCACTAGGTGGTGACTCTTGCCAATTATACGGAGAAAGGGAGGTCACTTTGGGACCTAGATGAGTTTCTGAGGCCCCTAAATCTGCCAGGAAGTGCAGGACCCACAAGTACAAACTTGGAGCTTTGTCACAGAATTAATAACTAAGTTGGATGAATGTTTGTAAAGCATTTTTTGAGGTAATCTTCCACTTAAGCTCCACATGGCAAAAAATTATTTTTAAAAATAGTTTTTCTAAAATAGTCAGGCTCTTCCTAAATTTTAACAGTTTAAAGACATCCAGTGTCTATGGACAAAAAGACAGTATGAAGAGGACATCTGCTCTATTACTGGGCTTAATCAATCTGCTCTCAACTGGTTCTCAGTGTGATAGGGTAGAGTCCTTATTTCCTTAATTTTTTTGATTTATATGTATGAAGCACAACCACCACCATACTGCAGAACTGTTAAGTTTTGAGTAACTCAATGGAAGTCAGCTTTCCCCACTTTTTACCTTATTATTTACATATTCCAAAATGGATTTACCATAACATTTTAAAATTAGTAAAGTTCAGAGGAGTGAAGCTATTTCTAGCAGCTGGAAATCTATTGGGTTCAGATGGTGTCTATTTAAAAAAAATCAGTTTAAGTCATTTAAAAAAAAAAAAATCAATCTAGAACCAAAAAGGCAGAAAGTTATATAGCCAAATTGCCTTAGTGTAATGAATGACCAAGGCATGCTCAGAGATTAGGGTACAGATAGGGTCCTGTAAAACTGCATATAGAAAACATCATTTGTGCCTTTTACAGAGGAACAAACGTGCTTGGTTTCACAGAAGTTCTGACTCTGCAGATTTTCATTCATCTCAGCAACTCACCATGAATAAAGCGAAGATTTTGTCCCCAGACATTTTAGTAAAAGTCACGGACTGGTCACGGGAAATAAAAAAAAAAATTCACGGAAGCCCTTGACCTGTCCCTGATTTTTACTAAAAATATCCATGACAAAAAGGGGAGCTGTGTAGTCCCCATACCATCCACAGCAGCTGCGGGGGCCCCGATTCAGAGCTTCAGGGTACCCCAGTAGCTCAGAGCTCCTAAGGGCCCCCACTGTTCATGGTGGCTGGGAGCTGCAGGATACCCCCAGCACCTGCAGTGGCTCAGAGCTCCAGAGAGCCCCTGGGGGGTACCCAGCAGCTCCTGGCCACTGCAGAGACCCTGCAACTCCCAGCGGCCATAGGCTGAAAATCGTAGCCTTAACCATGAACAATCAAAATACACGAGAGACACTTACATTGTTTCAATGATGTTGCCAACCTTGTGCTGGTAAGCTCTGCGGTGCAAACAATTCCGTGTATGGAACATATCATACAGATTTCCGACCTCCTGAAACAAAAGATGAAGTTACCTTTTATTTGTATATTGACTCAAGTCAACTGGATACTGCACGGAGGATTCAAAGAAAACAACAGAAAACAACTGTCACGGTTCAGTTTCCACTATACAACAGAATGGGTGATTTTCACCATTCTGAAGTCAGGAGCAGCTTCTACCCACATCATTACAAATCCAGGTGTACAGTCCCATTTTTACTGTGCTTTTTCCACTCTTGCTTCTGTAGTTGTGATTAGAGATTGTAAAGTTACTGATCAACAAAGAGGATGCATTTTGAAAATAATTTTGAAGGTATCGAATACTACATTCTACATAATGCAACAGAAAAAAGCTTTGCCGTTGAAAGTTGTATTTGACAGATTTATGCCTGATGCTTTATAGAGTGATCAGCATCATAATCATGGACAATATGAACATGCAATAAGTGTGAAATCTCACTGCTGGAAGTAGTCCATTGTAAGCTATGACTATTCCTTTGATGTCTATGTCCTACTTTTAACAGTCTTTAATATTTTAAACAAACTATTACATATTTATATTTTTCTGATGTTAGATCCAGAATAAAGTGTAGTTAATGGTTACAGTCCTGGACATTTGGCTGCTGCATCATTAAACTTACAAATGATTTTACTTTTCAGCCAGATGGTTACTGCCAGATCAGAAATACCATCTGTGATTATTTTTTTACAGCTACCCTTCTAGAAATATGCAAACAGTAAAGAAAATAACCTCTAAATTAAAGATTAATTTATTATTCAAACTGACTTAATAGCTCTGAACACTCTTCTGCATTCCTTGGTTACCACTCTAGTATTCAGAGGTCTGCTGCAATATCTGCTGGTATTACACATACATGTTATAACACAATATATGTACACACAATCTCATACATGGAGGAAACAGCCACGTAGTAACTTGCAGAGGCACATGATAAAGTTATCACATACCTATAAGTGCATGAGCTTCCCAATACCCATCTCGCTGGGATTTATTCCAACATTCCAAAACCCAGCTACTCTTTTTCCCTACTAAAAATCAACTTCTCACTTCCAAAAGATTTGTTTTCTCAGAAGTCACACTAGATTCTACTCGCTCCTGTGAGGACATGCTTAGGCTTTGTAAGTTCTATGTTGCATAAGTAAGGCCTTACCAAATTCATGGTCAATTTCATGGTCATAAGATTTAAAAAATTGTAAATTTCATGATTTCAGCTATTTAAATATGAAATTTCATAGTGGTATAATTGTAGGGGCCCTGACCCAAAAAGGAGTTGTTGGAGGGTTGCAAGGCTATTGTAGGCGGGGAAGGAAAGGGAGTGCAATTATGCTACCCTTATTTCTGTGCTGCTGTTGGCAGTGGCGGTGCCCTCAGAGCTGGGCAGCTGAAGAGCAGTGGTGGCTGGCCAGCTGCCACCAGCAGTAGCACAGAAGTAAGGATGGCATGATATGGTATTGCCACTCTTACTTCTGCGCTGTTGCTGGCGGCGGCGCTGCCTTCAGACCTGGGCTCCCAGGCAACAGCTGCCAGTCTCCAAACACCCACCTCTGAAAGCAGTGCAAAAGTAAGCGTAGCAATACTGCAACTCCACTAAAATAAACTTGTGACCCCCCCCTGCAATTCTCTTTTGAGTCAGGACCCCTAATTTGAGAAACGCTAGTCTCCCCCATTAAATCTGTATAGTATAGGGTAAAAAGCACACAAAGACCAGATTTCATGGGGGGAGACCAGATATCACAGTCCATGATGCATTTTTCATGGCCATGAATTTGGTATGGCCCTACGCATAAGTAACTGGAGAAGTGGGGGAAGTAAGTTTTGTGCTTTTAAAATGTTTCATCTATTTTTGATGTTATGATTTTATTAGGTCTAACTTTCTTTCTATTCTATAAAGTTTTCAACAAAAAGGATCGACACTGTAGAATCTTACTCCTTTCTGCTCCACTGCTTCCTCTAAAAGATTTCTGAGGTTCTGGAGGCAGAAGGAATGCGTTTCATCTCCATATTATGGGCTACACATAAACAAAGTTTCTGGGTCAACCAGGAGATCAGAGGTCCAGTACTTGCTCACCTTGCAGACTGCTCAACTAAAAGTCATAATACTTCTGGAGCCACACCTGACATGCAGAAGTTACTTACCTTGTGCAGTAATGGCGGTTCTTCGAGATGTGTCCCCCTATAGGTGCGCCACTTTAGGTGTTGATGTGCCCCTGAGCTTGCAGCTGGAGATTTAAGGTAGCAGTGCCCAACTGGGCCGCACATGCGCAAACCCCATCTCGCACTGCCTCAGGCTGCTAACTGATGCTGTGCAACCAACCCACTCCCACTTCCTTCTCTACTGCACGGTCCGTATAGGATAGAACTCTGAAGCAGAGGGGAGAAGGAAGGGTAGTGGAGCACCCACAGGGACACACATCTCTAAGAACCTCCATTACTGCACAAGGTGAGCAACTTCCTCTTCTTCAAGTTCTGTCCCTATGGGTGCTCCACTTTAGGTGACTTCAGAGCAATGCCCGCCAGAGGAAGGAGGGGGCTTCGGAGTTGAAGTCGTAGCTGATGAGAACACCATGTACACAAACAGGGTATCAAAAGATGTGTGTTGTAGCAACGCATAGTGTTGTGTAAAAGTGTGCAGTGAAGTCCAGGTTGCGGTTCTGCAGATTTCCGCAATAGGGATGTTGTTGAGAAAGACTACTTATGTTGAGAGACTCCTAGTAGAATGTGCACGGATTCCTGTTGGGAGTTGTCACTCATACTGGAGATAGCAAATTTTGATACAGTATGATATCCATTTGGATAGGCGTTGTTTAGAAATGGCATGTCCTTTGGATCGATCAGTGATGGAAAGAAATAGTTTTGGAGACTTGCGAAACAATTTTGTTCTGTCGATATAAAAGGCGAGAGCTCTGCGGATGCCCAAAGTGTGCAGTCTGGATTGCCTACTGTCTGTACATGGCTTTGGAAAGAATGTGGGTAAGTATATCGTTTGATTGAGGTGCAAGGATGATACCACTTTAGGTAAAAATTTAGGATGTGGTGGACACACATTTTATCTTTAAAAAAAGATGGTATAGTGTGGGTCAGGCATGAGAGCCACTAGTTCTCCCACCCGTCTGGCTGATGTAATGGCCACTAGAAATGCAGCCTTCATAGACAGGAGGAGCTTGTACGTAAGAGCTAGAAAGGGGGTCCGGTGAGAGTGTGGAGGACCAGATTGAGGTCCCTTGGTGGAGCGTGTTTTCTCACATCTGGATGGTAGCTCAAGAGGACCTTTAAGAAACGTTTGGAGTGTGGGATGTGTGAAAATACAGAATCTGTCAATTTTATGACGAAAAGCCGTAATGGCTGACAAGTGGGCGTGGGCTGAGGTTATAGAAAGTCCAATTAGTTTGAGTTCCAGTAGGTAGTCTAGAATAAGGTATAAAGAGGCCAACACAGGTGCAATCTGTTTACATTGGCATCATAATTCGAAACATTTCCACTTGTGTGTGTGTGTGTGTGTGTGCCAGGTAGTTTTCCTATGGTTGTTTAACAATATGCTCTGTAATTCTGTAGAACATGTCATTTCAGATCCCAAGAGCCATGGACTAATCATGCTTTGAGTTGAAGTTTGTGCAGATCCAGAAGGATGACTGCAGCCTGCGACAGGAAGAGTCGAGGCAGAGGTGGGAGCTTGCGCAGTGGACATTCTGCCATGTGGAAAAGGTATGGCTACCATGTTTGTCGTGTGCATGTGGAGGCTACCAGGATCACTTTGGCCCCACCTGTTTTATCTTGTAGAGTACTCGAAGTATGAAGGAGATGGGGAGAAGGCATAGAGGAGGGGGGCATTCCACTTGATGAGGAAGACATCACCGAGAGACTAACAGCCGAGTCCTGCGCTGGAGCAGAATCGGGACCATTTGGAGTTTTGTGAGGTTGCAAAGAGGTTTATCGTTGGGAGCCCCTACAAATGGAAGATATCTTGAATGGCCTACATGTTCAGCTCCCATTTGTGGTCTTGATACAATCTCCTGCTCAGAACATCTGCCATGTTGTTTTGGCAGCCAAGTAAGCACGATGCTATCACGTTGTGTTTGATGCACCATTGCCAGAGGCACATGGCTTCCATGCATAGGGAATGTGATCATGCTCCCCTGTCTGTATATGTAGAACATACTGGTGACATTGTCTGTGAGGATCTATATCGTTTTGTTTTGGATCAATGGCAGGAAGTGTGAGCAGGCACTGCAAACCGCACAAAGTTCCAGCAGATTGATATGAAGTTGGGACTCCTCTGCAGACCACTGGGCCTGTATAGAATGCATCTGTAGGTGTGCCCCCCAGCCTAGGAGGGACAAGTCCGTAGTAATGGAAGGGTAAGCAGATTCTGTGTGAAGGGCACTCCATTGCAGATGTTGTTTGGGTTGGTCCACCATAACAGGAATCTTTGACAGCACTGGGCATGGTAAGGAGTTTGTGCATGCTATCCCTGTGAGGGACGTCCTGCATCAGTAACCAGGCTTGAAGATAGCACATGTGTAACCTTGCCTGATGGATGACACAGGTCATAGCTGCCATGTGGCCTAGAAGCTGTAGGCACATCCTGGCAGACACCTGCAGGCTGTTCCGTGCTGTTGAGACTAAGGTGGCTAGAGTCTGAAAGCATTTTATTGGAAGGGAAGCAGTTGCTTCGAGGGAGTGGAGGTCTGCCCCAATGAATTTGAGGCACTGGACTGGTGTTAGGGTGGATTTTTGAAAGTTTATTTGAAGCCCTAAGGAGGTAAAAAGATGGATTGTATGTTTTGTGGACTGTATGGCCATCTGGAGTGTTGGTGCTTTCAGCAGGCAGTTGTCCAAGTACAGGAATATCATTATGCCCTATCAAAGGTGGCTGCTACTATGGCAAGTACTTTGGAAAATACCCTCAGCACAGTAGAAAGACTGAAGAATAGGACCTTGTACTGAAAATGGTCCTGTGCTATTGTAAATCACAGAAATTTCTAATGCGATGGGTGGATGGATATGTGAAAATACATGTCCTGGAGGTCAAATGCTGAAAACCAGTCCCCACTCTCTCATGCTGGGATCATGGTGCTTAGCATGACTATTTTGAATCTTTGTATTTTTACAAATTCGTTGAGTCGCCTTAAGTCTAGAATAGTCTCCAACCTCCTGCCTTTTTCTGCATAAGGAAGTGGTGGAAATAAAACCCTTTCCCTCTGTACTCAGCTGGTATGGGTTCTACAGCTCCCAGGCATAGAAGATGGTTCACCTCTTCACATAGCAGGTGTTCGTGAGAGGGGTCCCTGAAGAGAGATAGGAAATGGGGGTGGGTAGGGCATTTGGAGATTATGTTGTACCAAGGGTACTGTGCTATATAATTGGTTATGGTTATGGCTATGAGGGGGAGGGAAGGATAACTCAGTGGTTTGAGCATTGGCCTCCTAAACCCAGGGTTGTGCGTTCAACCCAAGGGGGCCATTTAGGGATATGGGGCAAAAATCTGTTTGATCCTTTAATTAGGGATTGGTCCTGTTTTGAGCAGGGTATTATACTAGATGATCTCCTGAGGTCCCTTCCAACTCTGATATTCTCTGATTCTATGTTTTGGCTATATACAGTGTATGTTTTATAGTAAGAATTAAGCTATTAGAATAAATAAATAGAACAGTGGATAGTAGTATTAGCAATTTTCTTTTTATTCATGCCTTGCAAGTGACCGACAGGATTTTGTCTGTGTCTATGTTAACTGGATTAGAGCAGGGGTCTCAAACATGTGGCCTCTGGGCCGCATGCGGCCCACCAAGCCCTTCCCTGCGGCCCGCAAAGCTCCCCACGCCCCCCTAGTTGTTTTCTGAGGCCACTAAGATCTCTGCGTCCTCTTCCTCTCCCGGCGCACTGTTTCCCGCTGTTCTACCTACCGCCAGGCAGTTCTCTGGTGGCATAGCAGTTACCGGGAGGGAGAGGCCAGAAGTGGGTAAGCCTCCCGCAGAGGGGAGGAGGCCCGCTAGGCTCCCCGGGGCCTACCCCGCCACCCTCTGTGGGTGGCTTGCTGCTCCTGGCCCCTCCCTCCTGGAAACTGCTATGCTGCCAGAGAATTGCCTAGTGGTAGATAGAGCAGCGGGAAGCAGTGGGGGAGGGAGTTTAGCAGCCCCAGAAAACAACTGGGGGAGGGGGAATTCCAGAGGTGAGGAAAGTTTGTCCCCTCCTGGACACCCAGGCCTGTAACCTCCCTCCCTGCGTGCTGCCAGCACGGGCGCCCTCGGGCTCACCACTTTCCACTGGCCAGAGCAGAGCCTGCAGGGAAACTTCCCCCCGGGAACAACTAAACTCCCGGGGCCGGCTCCAATTCCCCTCAGATGCAGCCCTCAGATGCTCCTCCGGGCAGGGCAGCATGTCAGAGCCGAGCCCTCAGGCTGCCCGGTGGGGTGGGGGCTGGGTTTTCCTGGCTCTCTGCAGCCCTTGGATGCTCCCCGGCATGGCTGCAGCTCGGGCAGAGCAGCAGGTCAGGCCAGAGCCCTCACAAAGGAGGCTGCCTGACGAGGAGGGGGAACGGGGCATTTCCTCCCCTTCCATGGCAGGAGGGAGATTCCGGCAGTGGCACCCTGCAGTCCCTAGCCTAGGGCCAGGTGCAGCTCTCCAGCACAAAGTGCTTTTTTTGAGTGCCTGCATATGTCACTGCTTTAATTGCTGTATCAAAGCACTGTGCCAAGGAAGGGAGGCACAGATAAATAGTTACAAGGCTAAAACAAATGCAGCAAAGCATGATCCTACAGTGGGGTAGCTGAGAACACTGTCAGGAATTGAAACCTTGTCTCTTAACTCTGCTGTAGACTCACTGTCCAGCAACTTTGGGGACTTTGGGGAAGGGGTTTGAAGGGGACAGGGAAGAGGTGGAGCAGGAGTGGCGTGGGGAGTGCAGCCCAGTGCAGGGGTGAGCCTTAACAGAAGAAAAGAAATTAATAAAAAAAGTTAATAAATTTAATAGCATACTACATTACTTTTCATTTTTGACTATACTTTTGTATCGTCGTATGTGTAACACTGAGGCTGAGTATGAAGCTCAGATTTGTTACGCAGTGGAGTGGTTCACCTAAGGCAGGGGTCTCAAACACATGACCCACGGGGTTATTTTCTGCAGCCTGCCAAGCTCCCCGCACCCCTTCTTGCCCCCCACTTTATTTCCTGCAGCTACCAAGCTCCCCGTGCCCCCCCCTGCCCCTGCCTACCTCCAGGCATTTTCCTACTGCCAAACAGCTGTTGGCGGTGCATAACACTTTCCAGGAGGGATGGGGGGAAGAGTAGGGAGTGGCGAGCTCAGAGGAGGAGGCAAGGCAGGGGTGGGACCTCATGGAAGGAGTGGAGTGGGGGCGGAGAGGGGTGTGTGTCAGTGATGCGGCTCTCGGGCCAATGCACTAGTCCTCATGCGGCCCTCGTGGTCATTTGAGTTTGAGACCCCTGGATTAGAGGAATTTTGAAGGCCTAGGCCCCAATGTAGGAAAAGATAGTTGCAAGATTTAGTAAGGTCTAATTTATGATGCCTT